>KZ883211.1:13381-23945 GCA_003456935.1 Machilis hrabei
GGTTCGGTTCGGTTCGACAGACGAACCTTCGACCCATCACTAACAAAAAGTTCCTTTGTAAAATTTTAAAATTCGAACCCGGGTTCGCAAAAGTTTGCGAACCTGAACCGAACTTACCAAAAAGTTCGATTTAGAACCCGTACCGAACCCTTAGGGTTCGGTTCGACAGACGAACCTTCGACCCACACTAGTTTTTTGTAAAATACTACATTCAGCAATAAATAACATATTTGGAATAAACCAATGAAGAAGTCTATAAAAGCATGTCTGCAAACGATTAGTTTTCGAAGTACAGCCTAACAGCTATTATTGTTACTTTTTTTACTTTTGTTATTCCTACTGTGTTCATGTCTTTTACTTCACATCCAAAGTGAGCGTCTGTTCAGTTTAAAACCCTCTTTCAAACGAGGTATCACACAAGGTGTTATAGCATTTAAAAATTTTAAGTTCATAGGCCTAAGAGACGTATCGTAGGATTATTTATTTTAATGTTACAATTTTTTGTGAACTTATTTGATTTTAGGCAATACATGTTTTCCCCCGACTTTTTAGTCTAAACTATTTCCAAAGAGTAAGTGACTTCTCATTTTTTTTTTAAATGCAAAAGCGGTTGTATCTCGGACACGAGGCATTTCTGGACACATGTTCACTATGTTTTTTTTCTTGTTTTGGTCCATAATACCTATTGTCAAAATATGTGTCAATTTTTTTAAACATCCTGTACATACAAATTATGAACTGCCTTAGTACTGTAAAACCATTACTATCAGTTGTTAAGTATTAGAGAGTATGGTAATGGTGTTTTGTGTTATGGATTAGAATATTAAAAATGTAATGAAGCTGCCAAAAGGTCTGCTACTTCTGTTTCGGGTCACAAATGAACTCCTTCAGTAATACAAATTTTAAGTAAGTTCTTAGCTTAACGATAAGTTGCGTGTTTTGTTTTAGTATTTATACTTACAGATGCAAAGATGAGTTGGTATTGGTAGGTATTCCTTCTCCGTATCCACATTGGTATACCTGAAACTTGTAAACCATCCGCCTTGTTCCAAAGCGCTATTGAAGTCTTGACGCTAACATTGTTAATACTGTACATTTCGAACACTTCATACGAGGTTTCATTCCTGTTCTCGTCTGTTTGTTTTTCAAAGGCATAAACCTGGCTCTGATAAGGAAACGGAGTGTGTTCAGATTTGTTGCCATTATCTGAGAAGATAAACCACGGGATGTCTTTTGTTGCTGATGTATTTATCTGAAATTAGAGAAATTGATATTTTAATCAAGTCAACAAAAACTAAAGAAAGGTATTCCAACTAAGTTTATGCATTACAAGAACTAAGAATGACGAGTTTTTTTCTGAGTAGGTCTTAATTTTATCTTTTAAGGTTGACTGCCTCAAGGTCGAATCTACGCTTACAGTATTATATATATTTTAACTCTGCTATGTAGACGTAATGTAACAGGAATTTGTCAAAATGTAATTCCTAAGTAGCTAGGGTTATAGAAACTTCTTGAACTGAAGGTTTATAGAATATAAGTGATTATTAAAAACAAATAAATAATTGTTTTAATCAAATTTTCCCAAGTGTTATTGTACTCTGCCAAGTATTTAGAAGGCTATACCAATTGAAGTTTAGCAATATAAAAAAAACTAATAACAATTGTTGTATATTGCTTTGATGTTCGGGGTAAAGAAACGATATGACCAGAGTATTGCAGTGGTAATTCTGGTAAAGAAAAGTTCATATGCAAGTGTACACATTTCGTCTGGCTTAACGAGTTATCAGTTGTGTTGCAAAGTTGATTACTATTCTTTGTGTGCAGTTTTTTTTTTAACTTCCTTTTTGAATAAGACAAGGCACAGGTTATTTTTAGAAGTCGTGTACTGAAAGTGCTCCATCAAGATATTAGAAATACGTAGATTGTAGTTCAATAACACGCGTTCAAACAATGTAACAAAGATTTCAAATGTCTTATTTGCAAGTGTGAAGTATATACCACAATAGTGGTCAGTATTTACATAATCTTTATTCGCATCTCCTACGAAAAATGATTCAAATTATCTTACAGCTCTGTAACTAACTAAACGTTTTGAGGATATTTTTAACAGATGACGATTACTTCATTCGAGACGCCACCAACAGAACCAAGGATCCCCATTTATGGGCAAATGACAGTCCAAATGCATTTTTTTTTCAACCAAATTTTCAGTTGACGTCTCTTCATTCAACCTGTACATTAGAAGCTGGCATTTTTTAAAATCAGAGTTCCCTTTTTTATTGGACAAGTTGTTACAGTATGACGGTAATTCACTATGTTTCTAAAGAAACATTACGAAACACTCTAACCATGATTTGGGGATCATTGGACTGGATCTGGGTACATTTTGGGGTATCGTGTTAGTCACCTCTTGATTTGTTTCTGTAAAACCGTAAACTAAGTAATAGCTAAAATAAATAATTAAAGATGCTAGCTACCAATAGTGCACGAAATTATAGTAGTCAACTCTTATGCAAGCTGCTTAAGATCTCAAGGAAACCAGATTGAAAGCTTTGTTTATGGTTTTAGTCTAACTAATGTTTAAGTCTAATAATTATAGGCCAATATACTGTAATATGTAATAAAAACTTTGTATTTCAGCAATTAAACACAACATTTCCTATACTAAAACAGATGTTCAACCCGTTTACTTCAAAAAGCCTAACACTCCGTCACCGTGTTGTTTACGTAAGTATGGTTCGACAGACATAATTCAGACTATGACTTACTCTTACTATAGACGACGATATCTGACTGACAATATTTTTCTCAGATTTTACATTCTAATAGGTGAGAATAGGTATTTTTGCACTTTGCCACTTTATGTAAGTTCCTACCTGACGCAATATTTCATTCCAAACATCTCCATTCGGAGAAAGTATCTTTTTTCTCTTTCCCTGACTGTGCTATTTTGGCTAAAAGGCGTAATCCGCTGCACCGCTCCTAGTTCGACGGTGGGCCCGTAGGTTTCATGGCCTTCAGCCAGGACGACCGGGACACTCTATCCGTGGGTGCGAGGTGAAGCACTTCACCCTCTAGCTTAGGCTTAGGCTATAGGCCATATACTTGTGATATATTATACTCTAACATACTCAGATATCCACTGCAATACGCTAGTGAATGTTGTTTACCAGGTCTCTAGACATTCTGCTCACGAAATAAATATGTGAATTCAAAACATCTATAACGTAAACAATACACAGTATCGGAGACTCAGCGAAATTTTTGTCCAGTACCTTGAACTAATCTGGCTATTACTTGCCATCATCAGTTTGCGAAACGTTGGAAGTATTCCAGAAATGACGGCGAGTAATAGCGTATTTGCAAAATAATATAGTTTATTTTTTGCTTCTCGTATAACAAAACAAATTATTACTTCAAAATTAATTAAAATTATAGTGGATTGATATTAGATTATATTGGAAAGTAAATTTTTGAGAGTGTTATATTTTCAATGTGATCCTGTTTAGGTATCGAGGTGCATAATTAACTTGCTTTCTGCAGTTTATCAATATTTTTAAAACCCCAATTGCCTACAATGTTTCACAGCTAATTTATTAGCTCCGATGACTTAATTCAAAAGAATGATAAGAGAGGAAACAAATAAAACCACTGAAATTAAGATTCTTGCTAAGTTTAAGTCTAAACAATAGAGATTATACTTCCTTAACGGTTTACTGATATACGTTTATGTAATTTCATTTTTTATGTAAAGTATTGTATGACAAAAAAATTAATGAAAATATTACTAATTATTTCTAAATTAGGTACGTACTGAACTTTGTCCATTAGACAATTTGTCATCGGTGATGAGGATTACAAGTCCAAGGTTGGGTTCTGGCGACCCATCATTCAGTAAATTCTGTGAACTTGTATTTAACAGAAAGGCACAGCGAAAGTTTTCTCTAGCACACCATTCAATTACTTCCTTCCTTCGCTCTATAGAATTTCTCCCTGTTAACAAACAAAAAAAGTTGCAGAAGCTGGAACAAAAAAAAGAAAAAAGCACCGTATATCTGTATTGAGCGATTCTTCAAACAGTACCTCCATTTTTTGTATTCTTATAGAACGCAATAAGTTTGTCTAATTGAAATTGTTGACTCTCATTAGTTTCGAGAGTTGGATGTCACATTTAATGTTTAGATGGGACGATATTGCGCTTATAAGTTAGTTTATTAGAAGACTTAGATTCATCATAGCATAACAAATAATTTTGATTACGTCTTGATACTTGTCGTGTACAAATTATAATACGTATTTAAATACTATGGAAAATACGTGTTTAAAAAAGTGGTGAATTTAGTGCAAAGCCGTTCGGAAACTGCCCTAAAACCCGTGATTGAAAGCTTAAGAAATTNTAAAACAATTCCTAATTTTATCAAAACAACAGAACACACTCCACTCTTTTATCGCAGCAAATGGTTTAACATGAATTCATATTTAGTAATGCCAAATTTTGTATATTTCAATAATATCCGCCCTTCAGCTGCAAGTCAACTCTCATTTATTATATATCTGCAAGTTCTTGAGATTCTTGTTCAATATTTCCTATGTTTGTAAATAGATTTGAAAAAATAGTTAAAATGGCGAAAGGTGCACTTGTGTTGTATTTGCCAGCAATAAACTGATATCTCGTTTTAAATGTTGGAAGGATAGTTACGTTATTCTTTACACTTAAGTCACTAATGTAATTAAAACAATATTTCTCGAGTTAAATATGAATGAAATTATCACGCTGTACGTAACATATCAATATATTTACACTTAAAAATCAAGTTGGCTTTTATAATTCGGGATGTAAACATAATGCATTGCTTTCAAGTATACAATGTTGTACCTCTCATGATACAACACACATTTTTAATTTTTTTGAATGACTGCTGCAAGAGATTAAACTATTGTTTATATCACCACAATAATGTTTCTATACTAATAACTATTTAATGCATATTTCTACGTCAATAGAAAACTGTATTCAGTGTGTTTCAGAATTGCACATTTCACGAATATTTGAAGTAATTTTGTAAAGTTAACCAGTAAAATAAAAAAAATCAGTAGTTTCTAATTTTATTGAACAATGATTTAATGACCTTAAAATTCAATCACCTAGAGTATGTTTTGTGTTTTATGACATTGCCTTTATCTATTTAAAGTAGCTTTAGAATTATCCTGGAATTATACTAAATGATGACAAAAATAATGTTGTGAATATTACACTGCTAATATTAATCAAATTCTAAAGAAACAGATTTGTCAGAATATATATTGTGTCAGCCATTTCAATTCGAAAAATAACCCCTTGTATGGATCAAAAACGCGGTGTCAGTAAGCAGAATTAGTGTTTCTCCATTATTTTACAAAGACATTTCAAACTTAAAAAAATGAAACTAATCGTAATAGGTTTAAAAAATGAACTACTTTCTCATCTCAATTCAAACTCACCTCTGACCTTTCACAAGCCTAAATCTCGATTGACCCCACAGTTATGTGTGTGTGNGNGNGTGTGTGTGTGTGTGTTCTGACCCCTGGTATCCTCACGGAAAAATAGCAACGTACCTTGAATTTCCTTTCTGGCGTCAACGAAAAGAATTTTCTTGACGTACCAATGTTTGAAAATGTCCACGAGAAGTTCAGTTTCAATTTCTGATCCTGGTAAGTTTTTCTCACGCTTATCTTCAAAGGAAAGGTCTATTAATACCAAAATAATCCCGAAGAAGAAGTACTGTTGAATAGTATTCATTGAAGAAATCTGCAAAACAGTGAAGTACGAACGCGTTAAGAACAAAATCTTTTAACTGAAACTATTTTCGTTTACTTCTTATCCTCCTCAGACCCGAGAGGGTATTTACGATAAAATAATGATCATTCTTGTGAAAAAAGTTTTATTTGGCTTCGTATTTGATAAAAAGTTTCGAANTTTTAGAAAATTTGGTCTCGCACGGTGTGAAGTACAGTACAGTACCAGCATCGATTCTGTCATATCCAAACGAAGCGTAGCGCGAAATTTCGTTTCGCTTAAAAAGCAAATTTTCGTTCACTTACCAAGCTTCGCCTGAAAGACGTAGCGAATTTAATTTTTCGTAGCTTGGTAAGTGAACGAAAATTTGCGTTTTAAGCGAAACGAAATTTCGCGATACGCTTCGTTTGGATATGACAGAATTGATGCAGGTACTGTACGTGATACCTTTGGGTGCGTATGAAATTTTCAATCCCACTACGTAAAAAAAAAACTTACGGGTATCATATATGATACCGCAGGTCTGAGGAGGTTATGATAAAATTTTATATTTAGTTAAACTCATTAATTTTGTTTGATTGATTGGTAATAGTAAATAGTCAGCTGGTTTTTAAATCTTTAGTTTATTGAAGCTCTCATTTTTGTCATACCGTCGCTTTAGGATGATTGAAATTTATTTTCCTCACTCATAAAACTCGTTGTTGTATTTTTACGTCAAACATTTCTTGATTAGACTACAGTCTTAATGCACCTCATACAGATGCCAAGTACAAATATCGTGCCCTGCATTCCTCTGATAAGTCTTAGAAAAGTCGTTGCGGATGTACTCTAGGGAAGTAAACCGAATGCCCAATAATATTCGCCGATTCACAGCATTAAAGGTACACGGAAAAAAATAGTTAGTTGCTCCAACCAGCTTGCAGGGTTGATTTTGGTTTTACCCAGTAGCTGGTTGAGACAACCATCTCATAGGGTAGTCAAATATGCAGTCAGTTCCAGTAACGTACCAAATGGTCACACTGTCCAATCGCATGGTTGTCGCAAACTGTTCATAACCAACTACCAAATTGAGTGGTCANTGCAACTAGCCGTTTTTCTCCGTGTAATATAAACGAATATATGTAGTGACTTTTATTCTTGGCACATTTTTAAATTGTACGTTCTAGGTACAACTTAAGAATATTTTTTTCTTAAATACGTTTTATTAAAAAATTGAACAACTAAATATAATTTTCTATAACATTTACTAAATTTAAAAAACGGGAGAAATATCTAACTAATGATGTGACGTTTGGTTGGCCTTGAGCTTCGAAATCTGTAGAAAACTAGCATTAACAATGCGATCTCATAAGGAATCGCCTAAACACGGTCAAATTTATGTCTATATCCCTTCTCATGCTCAATAGGGCTTTTCAAGGTAAAAGTCATTCGTGCTTCATAGTAAAAATACAACCCCATGGTTCGTCACTCCCACAGTAACTAAAGACTCCAAACTCTCTCTTTTATGTGTGTATATTTATGTCAACCGATTTTCAAATGCCTGCCCTTGTGCTTCAATGAAGACGTTCATCCAATTTCTAAAAGAATCGTTTATCCTCTGCAGTGTTTCTGACGACATTCCTTCACATGCCTTTACAACCCAATGTTTTAAAGCTTCAGAAATCATAGGTTCAACCTGGTACACAATACTCTTCAGATAGATCCACAGGAACAACTCCAGAGAGTAGAAAATCCACTGGTCCTCTTCTGCCCAGCCACCTAATTGAGAACAGATCGTTCAGGGTCCTACGAACGACACAAGCATATTGTGCAGAGCCACCATTTTACTGGAACCATAGATGTCGTTCTTTAAAAGAGCTGGTAATTTATTAAGGAGCAATTCCCTATAACGAAATGTTGTCAAATTACTATTAAAGAAGAGGGGCCCAAAGACATAGCCATTGACTAAACCACACCACGCACACGTTAAAAGATAATTGGTGCGAATGCGGTATTGCCCTATGCCAATATGGATTTTTATCTGACTATTACAGGCAGTTGTGACGATTAACATGCGCGGTTATTAGAATTAACTTCGTCCCAAAAAAGTACGTAAGAAAAAAATGGAATTTTGATTAATTTGCCGCCGCGCCCTTCGATAGAAGTCCAATCTACGCCGATGATTACCGCCATTCAAATCTTGAAGCAACTTAACACGTTATAGTTGAAAGTTATGCAGTCTCAAATACCGCAATGCAGTTGACCGTGGCATGTTGTGAAGATGACCGATCTCCCTGAGTCTGACGTGAGGATCTGACGCAACAGCAAAAGTACTTGCACACCGATTTCACGAAGAATTGGAGTTTGACCACGATGATAATTCATTCCATTAAAGTTAATTTTCTATAAAAATTTTACATACGTCTGTGTTCACATAAAAGTATATTTTAGTGTCAGATTAAGAGTGTTCGGTAGAGCCAGGGCAAAAAAAAAAACATTCCCGGACAAATGGCTTAATGTCTGGCTTATGTTGAACCAATCTGGGAAATTAATAAACTAATTACATAGATAGTAATGACAATAAAACAANGAATACTGGTTTTAAAGTTCGACCGGCTTGTTAATAGTGGGGGAGCTCCACGGACATATTTTTTACCATCCGGTCGCTTATTCATGGAATTACTCTGCCATAGTTACAAATTCATCTTCACTAAGTCTGCTAAGTATTCTCTAAACAACATTTCTTTATATTGCTTAAAAACCCACAAGATCCCTTATTTAATCAATATAAGAAACACTTCTAAAACAAAATGATATACGGTACTTATTTCTAGGGGTGGGTCGAACGTTAGTTTTTCGAACCGAACCAAACTCATAAAGTTTGGTTCACAAATATACGGTTCGTGAAATTTTGCGAATCCGGTCTTTAGTTCGGTTCGAATTTTAAGACCTCTTAGAAACCTAAAGAACCGTAATCACATGATAACAAGTTATGCACAATTTGAAGTGCAAGGATTTAATATCCATAGGGCCAACATTTTAATTGCACACGCATTTATACTTAATTATGTCGGCAATCCTGTCAGTACTTTTTTGCAACAAGTTTTTGGTATCATTTCTAAGCATACTGCTGTCGAAATATGATGATTCGAAGGCTAAATTGAAGCTTTGTATATTTGTTAATATCCATGCGTNTTGATTGCATACGCATTGATGCTTTGATGTATATCATTTACCGATTTCATTTTGTACAGATATTGCAAGGTTGCACTGTCAGTGTAAACCTTAAAAGCTTTATTTCGAGCCATATTCGAAATTTCTCTATACCTTTTACAACCGCTAACAGCTCTAGCTGTACTATAGCATAGTTCTGCTGATGTTTATTAAGAACCTTACTACTAAATCCTATAACCCTTGAAAGTTCACCCTGGAACAGAACGCTCGCTATGCCTGTTTTAGAGGCATCACAGGCGAGACAGAACTCTGCATCGTACTCTGGTCGTAGCAGAATTTTATCTTTGCTCAAGACGATTTTGATTTTGCGGAAAGCTAGTTCGGCTTCGTCACTTCAACGGATTTTTTTTTCTCGGGGATTGACAACATTATGCAAGGGTTTTAGCAAGTCACTTGCGTACGGAATGAAATCTCGTAACAAACTTACTATTCCGATGAAACGGTCTAGCTGTTTGAAATTTGTTGGGCGTGGAAATTCCTTTACAGTTTTTACTTGGTTTTCTGTCACCCGATCTCCCTCNGCAGAAATTCTCACCCCTAAGTAAATAACTTCCTTCCGTAAGAAGGCGCATTTGTCAAGTGCACATTTTGTGCCAGACTTTTCTAATTTGTCTAAGATTGCATCGAGTGATTTCAGATGACGTGTGATGTAATCATTAAACACAATAATATCGTCTAAGTACACATATCAATCAATGTCGATGTGGACACGTAGAAACGTATCTAGGCAGTGTTCAAATGTGCCAGGGGCACCACACAACCCGAAGGACATGCGTGTATATTCAAATAACCCAAATTTGGTCAAGAACGCTGTTTTTTTCTTGGCTAGACGCCTCTAATTTGATCTGGTGGTATGTGAGCTTTAAGTCGAGGTTGCTAATAATTTTACTGGTGGATAACTTCGCCCAGATCTCTTTCAACTGGGGTAGTGGATATCGGGAAGTCCGTATACTAATTTGGTTCGTATTCCTNGAATCCACACACAACCTCACGGTGCCATCTCGTCTCTTTACCACGACAATTGGTGATGCCCATGGCGACTGACTCCTTGCAATGATCCCAAGGTCTAACAGCCACTCTAATTCAGCTCGTAATGCTGCTCCATATTATATAGGGGTTGATCTGAGTCTTTGTCGAACAGGTGGCGCATTTCCAGTATCAATATAATGATAGAACCCTTTAATATGGCCCAACTTCTTCTCAAACAAAGCACTATGCTTAGCTATGATTGGTACAACCCTCGGGTCAAGTGTTGGTGTTGCTGGCAGGTTCATCTGCTAAGGTCAATACTATTCCTGAGTTTGGATTATCACGTGCAACACTTGTATCCCTGGTACTATGCGGTATCAAAATAAAATAATAAATGTTATTATGCAGTGTAGGTTTGTTTGAGAGAATTAATACTTTTTCACCTCTATTTATATAAGTCAAAATAAAATAAAGAGTAAAGAAAATGGAATTTGTGTAAACTCCATAGGAGTAAGCACAATATGCTCATCAAGTCTTCTAAGAGTACATGTTGCTCAAAGCTTTTTGTTTACGCCCTAATAACAAAAAAATATAACGTTTGAAAAG
>KZ883219.1:8235-21013 GCA_003456935.1 Machilis hrabei
TTGGCTGGTTAAATCTTTAAATGATGACAAAATTATTGGACTGAGAACTCTAGGAAAAAAAATTGATAACAAAATCGGACCCATAGAATCGCGTTGTGAAGTCCGTGGGCGCGAATTTTCTGACACCCTGTATATATGCACTCACTATGCCACATTTTGTATAACTGATTACCNCAGACTGACATTTCTGGAATATTACAATTCCCATCTTCACATTTTTTAACATATAAGCGCGTTCATGGCGGTATGATAAAAAACGTTGTATAAAGTTGTGTGAAACAGGGTATAATAATCAGAAACCTTCAGAGTTGAGTGTGCTTTCTAGATTTTAAAAGTATCATCTATTGAGTTTTTCATAGCTTTATTAAAAATTGCAAAACCCCGAAAGCTTTTACACTGTTTTTATTTGAAAGTAGATTGTTGTGAACATTTTTGCAGAATATTCTTGGTACAAATTCCCAATTTCGTTTTGCTTCCTTCCAGCAGTAATCCTTGTTATGTTTTTATTTTCANGTGTTTTCACCTTTTCTGACGGGATGATCAATACACATAAATTTGGTTAAAAGAACGAGGCTACTTTTTTAAGTTCTTTACAAGTTATTCGTGTAAATGAGTTTCTTATCCATATCTTATCTATGAAGGCTAAACTCCAGTCCCAATAGCTGCGATTGGACGATTAACGATCCATTCGCTAATGCTCCAATAATGTGATAGTCTGGAAACTACTGCGATTCATTACTTTACGACATAATACGCTATTCTTCAAATTTGTTAGGATAAATGTTGGCTCCTTGTTCAATGACATACAGCAGTTCAGCAGAACAATGTTTAAAGGTCTNAAGCATTGGTTAAACGACCATTACATTTTCAAAGCGAATTAAACTTATCCTTTGTTTGAAAACAGTTAGGATTCCATATGGTATCATCCAAATGTTTTGTAATAAATAATTTATTCTAAACAGCTGTTAAAATTATAATTTCATCATTGAGCATATCAGCTAGCATTGCCGCTGCCATCTTAGCTACAGGGTCAATCCAGAATTGAAATTATTATGCTTTCAGTGAATGCGAAAAAATGTTCAATAATCAAGATGCACTACACGTGTAACCACTCAGCACTTTTCACTGTGCTCGAAGCAGCTTTAAGCAAGCTTAGAGTCTTTCGTCTAAACAAAGCTGAAAACTGGAAACTTTCGTTATGAAACTGAGGTTTTTCAAGTTCATTCGTAAATGAGCCACAGCTGGTGAGACTTAAGTCGCGCCTTTGTGACCCTGCCATCAGTGAGAACTCTTCCAGTAAAAGAGTTAAAGGTACCACGTATGTATTTTACTTATGAATAAGGTATCATATTAAGTTACGTGTATGTATAGAGAGAAAGAGAGAGGGGATGGGACTGGACGAGGCAAAACTGTAGCTACACTTGAATACGTTGTATGTTAAATAAGATAAAAGTCTCATTTACTTATTCAAACTAGTGCTGGACGTGAGGAAAATGTTTCACTAAATGTACAGAAAATTGTGAAGTTCTGTTTTTTTTTTAATAGATGTTATAGTCGATTGGAAAAAAATTAAAATCGAAAACTGTTAAGAATACAGTTATGAATAGATTTAAAACAACTGTTAACAAAAGTCTTAAGACAAATGTTAGTGAATTAATTAGATTCATCGGTTCAACATCAGCAAAAAATAATCTTCTACAATAAATACTTTCAGAGACATCGCTCTTGCTCATGTAACGTATATATGCATCTGGATTGAAACCCGAAACAACGAGATTTAAATTAATAACAATGGCATATTCTATCCAACTTTTGCAAATTTGTGGTGTAAAAATGAACATTCGACGACAAACAATGGTTCTGAAGAAATCGCTGTCAAAATGTTTATGCAANAAAACCGACGTACCTAGATACAAAACCAACATATCTTATAATATAGATGTATAAATAATGAGTGAATATTTAAAAAAACAGTTTATTTCTCTTTACATTCCGTGACAAATAAGCCTTTCGCAACACCAACCCCTTTTAGTGTTTTCCGACTTCTGTCAATCACCAAAGAGGGAGACCATTTCTCGAAAAAGATAATATAAGCTGTGAAATAGAACAAAATTAATTTACACGCAGAACGTTGCAACACTGATTTCTGACATCATTTTGCAGCGCTGCAAGCTTCCAAATCTCGGTACTAGAACACGTGTATCAGGTTGTAGCGCTGCAATCTGACGAATGATCATTGTAATGGTGGGGGAGGGTTTTATGAGGGCATGTACCTCCGATGGTACTTACTATTCTACGTCGCACGCGTTACACACTTACCTAACTGTACCCTACTATCCTACCCCCGTACCATCCTCTACACACGTGACCAGCATCAGACACCGAACCCACGCACTCCCGCAAGGCTGCCTCATTGTACTCGGCACCCTCACGGACATGCCTGAGAGATCCCCGATGCTAGACACGTATGCGTTCCCTGACTAGCTCTGAGGGAGCTATTTGCACCAGTTACATTTTTCTTCAAATTGGTATTATTAACTTATTCACCGAGCATACTGATTATGTTTCTTTTGTTCATGACTTCACACAGAATAACTACTTATTCTACCAATTTTACTAGACTTTTATAAGAGTGTTCCACTCTAACGCNACATATTCACTGTTTCATTTATTTCACTCTTAAGATCAGAGTGCAACTGCTAATTCAAATTAAGTTTCTTAAATACAAAATACTCTTATTACTCTCAAGAGGCATTTGCTAGGCCTCACTAAACGTGCCAACCACGACAATTATATATTTAATTTCTTACGTGTTATTGTCTGCGTCATTCAACCACTCAATCTGGAAACCTCTCGCAAGTCTGTGTACATCTAACTCAGTTGTATTACGGTCTTTTCCAGACTCGTAACTACTAATCAAACTCAATGAAGTATTAAACACAGACTACGATTCAAGTGGCTTCCGCATTGCTTGATTGAACTCACAGAGAATGTTCACCTTGTTACAAAAACAACTTCATATAAATGGTCTGGCACTAACACTCAAACTTACAAACTATACAAAACTCTTGGTAAAAGGTTCGAAGAGAGAACGGAATCAAACAGAATATTTCGGCAATATTTCTAATTTATTTATGAAATATTAAAAAGGCAACAATTCAATAGGCCTACGAGGCCCCAAAACACAATACATCATGGCCGTACTAGGCCGACATAATTTCATTTAAAGTGCACCAACTTGTGCACAATTCTTAGTCATTTATGAACAAACGTTATCTTTGTAATTATCNTGGACACCACTAGGCCTCAAATCAAATCAACATACTAAGTCTACGGTATCCGTACTCAAGCAACTAAACATGCACTGACCTTGTGCTTCATTTTACAGTAACAGGAATTAAACAGCCTTCATTGGCATCACAATATTGAACTCAGTTACATTACATTACTATATCTGTTAAAGAAACCACAACTGGTTCCTAGGCATTTCAAACATGATTTTACTTATAAGCTAACACGTATAGCCGGACTAGGCCTACACAAATGAACTCAAAGAGCATGTAATTGCACATTTAATTAATTAAGGTTGCAATACGATATTTAGATGTANTATTAATCCTTACAGGTACACATTCGAAACATCAATCAGAAACTCTTGCTTCATTCGCCAAGTGGTAACTTAAAATTCACGTTTTACTAGGGGAACTTGCCCTCAGGTAACCCAAACTCTCTCATGCATTTCTACATACAGCATTATCCATTTATTCATTCACAATGGTACATGCACAACTTCATACGTTTACAAACCGTCGGGTTCTTGTATCAACATGTTACTAGGGGGAGCCGCCCCCTGAAAGCCTATATCTCTCATGCATCATTCCTATTAGGCTTACATGCAAAGCCTGAAAATACTGTGCCATTTTCATGTGTACCATGTCACCACTACCATGATCCAGAACAATTTACGAGCATTCGACACAATTCATTGCGAGGCTCAGACGTCTGTCATTTGTTACCCCTGTACGGACGAGATATTTCCCCTTACAAACACCTTGGCTAATCGACACAAATCTGATGCTTACCTGTAAGATAGGCCTTGGACCGGGATGGACTTATTTGACTAACGAGCCCGCGGTGATCGCTCCTTCAAAGGCCGCGTCTATTTGGGGCATGTCACTGCCTTCCTGGTCACCCTGTATCTATTAGGTGCTTCGAATAAGGCTAGATAGAAATGGAAGGGGTTCGCTTATCGACTTTTATATCTCTATCCGAGTTGTACCAGATGACAGTTTTGTGCCTCAATTGTGCCCCAGACCCACTCGTTCTAACTCACATATGTGGTGACTTTTATCACTGTTGCATGCATTACAAACTTTCAATCTCATGCCTTATCAAGATCTGTGTTAAGTCTGAGTTACCAAATTATCTCAATTTAAGGTGGCTCTTTATTTAACAATCATGCAGTACAAAACATACACATTCTCAACCATCCTACTAAATCGTGCATTACTAACCAGTCACACTCACGGTGCTTCATATTCGACGTTCACGCGTTCTCACAACAAATCAAGTTCCACAAACAATTCGTGCACTATCAACTTTATACTTCATGCATTCAATCACANGCATTCCGACATGGACACTTGTAGGGTTCGTTTATAACCATGCAGCGTTACAAAGACTGCCTCCTCAAGTTACATGCATTACAAAACACTCACATAAACGGAGACACTCCAAGCTAGGGTTCATCGTGAAACTAGGGGTACGGGAACTGTATTAACCCCTGTTTACAGAGACTATCTCCCAGAGAAGCTTCGCATTTAACTTTCATGCAATTTCACAATAAATCATCATTCACAAACAATACATGCACTATCAAACTTTCAATTAAGAATTCCAGCATTCATACAGTACTAGGAACCAATCACACTAAGTGTATCTCGTCATTACAAGAGGGCAGAACTAATGTTACGACTTTTACGAGTAGTTACCAAATTAATGCATTATCAACTTTCAATTACACGTTCATACAGTACTAGGAACCAATCGAACCTTGTGTATCTCACATACAAGAGAGCAGAACTAATGTTACGACTTTTAAGAATAATTACCGAAAACGTTGACTTATCAGATTCATGCATTATTAAAAACCCATTTAGGACTAACCAAAATGAATGACTGCCGTAAGGTATTGTTTCGAAACGTATACTATAATTAAGTATCAGTGAATTGCAATATATTCCGTATTGATCCCGTCTCTCTTCATTAAGTTACAAGTACAACAATTATAACTACAACATCTCACCTTAGTAAAACTTTGCTGCTGCTATGCTGACACGGCAGGTGGCATCCGGTAGGCGTTAATTACCTACGCATCTCTTTCTACTCAAACTGTAAGCCCGTTTTGTACTACTGAATAAAACACCGCTATACACTGCACAAGCACTAGAGTGCTTTAAATAAGATATTATTCAAGTGAACTTAAAGTCAAACGCAAAGACCGATTTAATACGACTAATGCAACTAAATAACCAAAATGATCCGTGGCATGAAGTAGAAACTCTTTTTAAATTATTTTCAAATACATAAGATAATGACAATTAATCACATTTTAATTTACTTATTTTTCCCTCTAAAATATTGGAGTATTACCAAAATTTCCTAGTGTGTCCGTACCTCACCCGTTAAACCGAAACCCCCTGTATTGCCCCTAGTAAAATACGCAAAACAAATATTTGATTAAAGCGTGTGTGTGTCCGAATACCTCGGACATACTACATCATCTTGCAGCTCAGTGGAGTAAAGAATGGAGAGCACACGTCCGATCAGAAAATATCAGACACGTTTGATGTCCGCGTTGCTTTTTTATGTCGTTTTACAGCGCTGCCAGAGGTATATTAAACGATCAACTTCAGAGTTGCGAAAGGTTATCAGAAAGCAGCACTGCAATGTGTAACACTGCTTTTTTACTATATAGCAGCAAACAAGTGACAACAGAGTCTTCGAATCACGTTTATATTTTTTTACTAAGAAAAGTGAAGATTACATCACATTTGAAACGGATATTCTTTTTAAAAAAGAATGCATTTCCTTGTATCTCGTAGCACATTTTTTAGAGAATGCTGACGTAGCAACGCTGTATCATAACTGTAATTGTAAACAAAGAACGCTTTCAAGCCTGTGTTATGAATGTCCAAATATGGTGTAGTGGCAGTGGTGTCAATCTCATGCAACGTTACGTTGTTTTTACGAAGGATTTGTGTATATATTTTGGCATATTGGTATACCTCCTCACTATTATCCCTAGTAATATTACGTTGAACGAATTTATAGCAATAAAAGGAAAATTATCCGGCATATTCACGAAAATCAAACACCCATTTCGTTTCTCAATAGATGATTGTATAGATCGAAAAGTAATGAATGTGGTGTACTTTTTATTTCACGCTATCTTATTATATTGCTAATTTCTCAGTGGAGACGAATGAACAATAAAAAAAACATCGACACGAACGACACTAAGGCTTGTGTGGGGTTCAAACCCATGACTTGAAGTACGAGTTCAGGTTGACTAATGTACTAATCCACCACAACCATTATCCTTCAGTTGTCAGGTGCTATTCAAAGGATGGTGTCCCTAAGCCCGAATAAATGCTCCATTATGTATGCTTCTCTAAGTTGCATTTGATTAAACTCTATTAATGATTGCAAATTATACTCCCTTATAACGATTTTTCGTGCAATTATCATGTACACAAAAGCAAGGCAGAGGAATGTACACAATATGTTAGGCAGACTGTACACCACACGTTGGTATTTTCTGTCATGGAATAGTGCTGAACGGTCTGCGATTCAAATCATTGAGGTTAAAATTAGTCTGAGTGATTTTGAATATATTGTCTGAATATCAGTATGGAAAGTCTGACAATCGCTGAACATAACAAGGTTTCCTCCTCACACTAATAGTGGACATATCCTCAGGTGAATAGAGCACTGTTCTGCATTAGGTATACGGAGACACCATATCCCTGCACCCTTAAATGTAAATTTGTGAAATATAAGTGTGAACATATGGCCTCTAAATACGTATTGTCTGAAATGAAATTTAATCATCTAAATTCATTTTTAAAGATAAAATTCGTAAACAATCAGAAAATTTCCTTTAACTCACCAGACAGCGCTGGTGTAGTATTCACTCTAGTTTGTGCACGAACTCATCGGTTTTGATGTTATCTGTGTGCACCTGAATTATTTTGACTTTGAAAACTGTACCAATTGTTCGAAAGCATAAATATTTTGGGTGACCACAGCCAACACAAAAACTGCAGAGTTCAGATAATATGGCGCTTTTACGATGTAGCTTAACTATATCAATGCTCTTTGTTGTCTCGGAATAAAAAGCCCTAAATGGTACGATTAGCATCGCATGCCAGTCTTANACNTGCGGTGACATCTCCTTTTCTTGTTAGAAAATTAAAGCATTTAGAATATGTTTGTAGTGGCCCAACTCTCACACTGATACCCAACAAATATAGTNTTCCGGGTGCAGAGTTATGGCTACGTGCAAAATTGGGCTACAGTTAACTTTTCATAAATATTTTACCTCATTCAAAACGAACTGTTTTTCATTGTAAATTGAGAATCAAAATATGTAAGTTTTTGAATTTATGCTCACCGTTGTCTCAACTCTTTACAATTGTATATTCATGGCCTTCTTCCTTATAAATGTTAAAGTTCAATGTGAGGCGTTAAATAGTGTTCTATAATTCTAAATCTATATTTTTCTCGGTATTTACAGATAAGAAAAGAAAAACTTCCTTGTATTGCGGGATTCACTTACAGGGTTGAAAATCTATAACCCCATTTTACCAGAAAGCAAAGGAAAAAAAGGAGATAGGCCTTTAAGTGCATTTGGTGTTCTTTCGTAACTGAGCCTTTCAAACAAATGACTGCTTTTCTGTTAACTTTGCTACCCTTACTAGGAGATACAATAAACGCATTGGTTCTTACATTCAAACCGCAACTTGTTCGCTGAATATGACATTCATGGGTTCCATGTGACGTACATTTTTAAAATAAAAATGTTATGTGACTTCAACCCTTCAAGTTCTAGACAATTCCATAGAATAGCCAAGACGGCAAACTTTAACGATATATTTGTTTTCGGAGTGTTTCGATGGCAATGAGTTTAGAAGATTGTTTACAGATTTTTAATAGTGAAGAAAAAACTTTGTGAAAAATAATTCGCCACAGAAACCTTGAAACTATAGTAGGATTTATTTTCACATTTATCCACTATTGCTGTATAGTTTGGGATTCTAAATCTGTATGATTAACACTCGTACAACGCAGCCAAAATGGCTAATAGTAAAGCTACACTTATCCAAAATGAGAAAGAGTTTTTTTTTTCAGAAACTAAAACAAAATCAATATAAATTTATCTACAAAAAAAAGTTCAAAATTGTTCAAGGACCATTATCCTTCTGTTATTAGTCCTCAAATATGTTTACCCTATACGGAGATCGAACTCAGAACCTTCAGCACCAACTTGTCTAGTTTAAGAGGATGTGCACTCTGCCGGACAGACACTTCTAAAGTGATGGGACCGATTTATCGACGATATCGTACACCTTACTCGTCCACATGGCTACATGGGACCTCCTATACATGATTATTCGCACAAGTAAAACTTAACGTACGTAGGGTATGTACTGCTAGGCTATTGGGTGCCGAATGGTGTGGGTTCGATCCCCGCATGCAGTGAGACTATTTGAAGATAAGTAACAAAAGGANAATGCTCTCTGAGTAATGTTCAACACTAACACTTCCAACAAAATTGAGAAATTTGTGCAATGAAAGGAGTAAAACTCTAAATAGCATCAATAATTGTAAGTATCGTTGGTTTAAACGTAAACACAAGTTAAACTTACCAATTGTAATTAAAAATAGTACAGTCATCACGTATTTTATTTATATTTTTTTATTTATATATCACAACGTGTGTTGATTACGAATACCAGTACCAATAGCGAATGTATACTACGTTAAACGTAGAACAAAAATTAAATGTGAAATGGGCTCATTTTAAAATAAACTAACCAAGCTGAATACCGGAGCAAGTTATTGTCCATTGGCTCTGGCATTAGTAATTCAATACAACTACAGATGGCATTGCAGTCTCTATAGTGCAACAACACACTATATCTAGCGGTCAGATATTGAAGTATTCACAAACGCGTATCTATTTCAACTAACCTTAACAACCAGAAATCGCTAATGAACATTCGTATCGAAAATAAAATTAACACAGCATACTCGGGAAACAAAGTTTTAGTAGTGAAATATGTACCAGTTCAAAAACTTTTTTCGGACTATCTCTGTCACGTTTCCTTCATTTACAAATAGACAACAATGTGTTGACTATAAAAGGACAACCTTAAGTAATATTTGCCACTTTTCCTGAATTCAATGTCATCGTAAACCCCAACAGGCAAAATTTCGTTTCTGTAGGACCAATTTCTTTATGTGACAACTTCGAAAAACTGTTGGAGGAAGGCATTTATTTAATACATTATTTAGTTCAATGTCATCTAAATCCTAATACAAATTTTTTTCCTCCACACCGAATAATAAGTACATTTTAGTATTTTTTATTAATTTNGTAGCATGACAACACTGCGTCATTTCATATTAACTCGACTAATCGTGGTTGCTCTTCCAACTCTGATTTGAGCAAAATTGGTGTCACTGACAGGTGTCATGGGAACACTGAGGACCCCCTGTAGAAACAATGACTTTGACATTGTAAGGGTATGTCTGAAAGTGTACTTATAAATATATATTGTACATCAGCGTACATAATTAAATACGAAGCCGCCATTAATAAAAGTATATAATGCATTCAAAGAATAAGTGTTAATTCGATTATTTATTGGATATTGGCAAAGTCATCTTTACCAAGGCAAAGTCGAGAAAAACATTTCGAGTCAAGTCCGTTATTACTTGTACTTCTACGGCGTAATAACATAACAGGATATCGCGGTTACGAGAAAGGATAAGCAGCCTCAATATCTGTGAGACTAATTAGAATAAACAGGAAGTGTGGTCAGCGATAAGAAGCTTGAGAACTCGCCAAAGAACGAATACAGGCTTCTTTATCTTTTAACATAGAGAAAGTGTGTTCGGGATTTTTCCTCTGGGAAAACACAGGGCCACAAGAGAGAGAGAGTAGGGTAAGGAAGAACCTCCTTAACTGCCTTGCTAATTAATGTAAACAGGTTGCGGTCAGACAAGGTTCTGGCAAGACGCCCATAGCCGTGCGTACATCCTACCCCAGTTGGCTAATAGAGTGATGTTAAATAATTAACATACAAAGTNAGAGCATATAGACTTCCCAGATTGCGCTACGATTCGGTGTGGAACACGAGGGCCCTCCCTCCTTCCCTTGGGAATTACCAGGGCATCTGAAAAACCCTGACATGTGCAAATAAGGAATGTACACCCCCCTCTGACGTCATAATGCCCTTCCTCTCTGATTGGAACGACACGTGTAAAGGCTCCACCCACAGAGGAAGTGCTCCTCTATAAAAAGGCCGCCCAAACGGGCTAACAGACACACTTCTCCGGGATCAGACTTCAGCGACACATCTTCGAGCCAGCGCAGAGTGACCGAGTATCCACCGCCCTAGACGGTAATTATGGCTAGGTCAATTATTTGAATGCAGTAGTTAGTTAACGCTAGTAGTTATGAGTATAACAGTTATTAGAATATTGTAGTATCTCAGACAGATATATTTAGTGTATTACTTGATACAAAGCTGACAATTAGATTAGACTTAGAATAATGGTGTTAGCGAATAAGTGTTAGACTTTAAGAATGTGTAGAGATAGAACAGTTATGAAAAAGAATGTAATTGTGTTTATTTTCCATTGAGAGAAATAAACACTCAGCTTGTTTGAAATATTAACATTGATTATTCTTTCCATCACCCACTATAGTGTGTAAGTGATCTTTGTGGGTAAGTCCCAAGGTGTTTGAAGTTATCCTCTCGCAAAGGACAGAGTTGCTAGCCAAGCGTAATTATAACACAATCCCCCATTGCCTAAATAACACCAGAGGCAGAGCGTGTTATAGGCCCATCCCAGATGACTTCAAAAGACACTTCTATACTTTTTTAACCCTTGATCACTGACATGCAGTAGTCATAAAGTGCTGGAGTTCAGCTGAAAATGTGTGTTGCAAAGTTTGGAGAAATTGCAAGTACTACGAAACCATAAAAGATACAGGTATGAATAAACATGATTTGGATAATATATGTCTGTAGCTAACTAATGATGCATTAAAACTTGAAAATAATATAAATTTGGTGGGGCTGGTGGTACACTGAATTACGTGATCCAAAACTGGTTTCCATCTGATTAAAGGAATTTGTTTCTCCCAAAGGACACGTGTAGAAATTCTTATATATGTTTTTTTTTACTTAGTACAACTGTTTAGTGTTTTCCAAAACAACAGTAATATACAATATTCTACAATGTTGTACAGAGTCTCAAAGTTGAAAGACATTGACAAATTTCCAACTTATGACTAAAATTTCAGAATGTGGGAGTACTAGCAAAAAATTCTTAGTGTGTGTGTGAGAAGCCCCAACTATGTACTACAATTCAGTATATGTTTTTACTTAACTATTTACTTGATTCAGAAATAACTAGGTCTTCAATTCGTTTCATAAGCACAATTTACATGTAATTTGTTATCAGTATGTCATAAATGCTGTGTGAAGTCTAGTAAACTTATTTAAACCTGATTTAAACATCGTAATATAAAAGAAACATTTTTTTAGAAAACTTATTTTATGAAAAAGTCTAAATCAAGATGTATTATTGTAAATGTTTGAGCAGCATTTCACTAATTTCTCACTTAGATCATTAATAAAATAGTGTGTTCTTTTCCTGTGGCAGTACTTAGTTCAACTGGAGAAAGAATCTGTAAGATAATTAAACTGTGGCACAGAATATTAAAGATAAACATTTCCTCCTCGTAAATTTGTTTTTTTTTAAAGAAAATAAGTCTGAAAACATTATTTAGTGCCTATAAAAAAATCTGTCCGTAACCGTATACTTCATTACTCTTCTTGGATAAAGACAGACCTCAATTTTAATATTTTCGCCTCCTTGTATTTCAACCTACAGGAATTTGTTCGATTCTAATTTCAATTTCATTTATGTACCACGCAAATACGATTTTTTTTGTAACTGCATCTGATATCCTGAACATCAATTGCTACTACTTCCTCTGGATTACACTTCAGACAAGATATTTATAGACACAATCCTTCCTTCATAACGAAAACCAACTCCTCGACTTTTTAGGATCCTTGCTTGAAAATAGACGATCGTTTCTTTAGAACTACTTCACTAAATCAATTTTGCTTAAAAGGGGATTTCAACTTAGAATTTTCGATAGTTGCTGTGGGCTTTTAACATTTCAGCTCAGTGAATTTTAGATCAATATTGAATGTAATTCAAGTATAACTATATTATAAAAGTTAATGACTTTGTATGTATATGGGTATGTCAGTTTGTTTATATACACAAAACGTTCCAACATCGAGTGTTGGAAAACTGTTCATCGTAGAAGACTCACTTGTGAATCAAAAGTTTGAAAATATAGAGAAAATTACTTTTTTTTAAATATTAGTTCTCAAGTTCCAAGCCCCAGAACTTTACTCCAAGTAGCGAAAAGTAAAGCAAAAATCGTAGAGGATTGATTTTTGCA
>KZ883243.1:5226-15734 GCA_003456935.1 Machilis hrabei
CGCGCTAGAATTGGCACTTGTCATTCGCCAATTCTAACGCGTGGCCGTGGTGTTTCTGTAACGCGTCTCGTGATTCGACAGTTTTATTGCTTAATTATGGCTAAACCATTAGTCTGAAAGGTCTGCGAAAAAATTGTAATAACATTATTGGGTCCAAAGAACACGCTATCCAATTTTTGGTACACATTTTTTAAACACCCTGTATATAAAAAACAATATTACGTTACGTACTTAACCTCAGCCGACACTCAGTTGTACAGTGCTCGCCTCCTGAACGGGAAATACCAGGTTCTAACTCCTTGCGCTGCGTATAAAGAGTTAAGCTAACATTGTGTTTCCTGTTCCTCCAATACGATTAATATGAAAAAATACATTAGTAACTATTTTTCTTATATTCTATAGAAGTTATTTCTACCCAAATCACCGTTTGGGGAGTAATTTAAAATCTGATACTGAAAAAGTATAATGTGAACCCCTGACCCGACATCCACCCCCATTTAACCCCTAAAACGCATTGTCATGAGATGTCAATGAACATAAGTATTGATGGGTTTTCCGAGTCACTGATATTAAATTGAAAATCTAAGATGACGAGTTTCAATGCGCATTCTCCTTTTCATCCATAAAATTGAAATTCAGTGGACATTGGTACTGAGGGTCTTCCTGGTCATTAATTTCAAATCTGAAATCGAAACTTACACGAGGTCATCTCATTCGACCCATAAATTTTAAGAGTTGAAAGAATGCCTGAGTTGCTGATTTCAAGTTTGAACCTGAAAATGAAGAATTTCAACTTTCAACACGGATTCCACCCCTTCAGTCATAAAATTGAAATGGCATCACAGTTATTTGGTACTGGGGTTTTCGAGTGAACTCGAAAACCCCAGTACCAAATAACTGGGATGCCATTTCAATATCCAACATGCTTTTCAACCTTTTAGCTTGTAAATTTCAGTGCGATAGTAGGTATTTATGTTTTTCTGTAACCTGTGAAGTTACCGAGTTGCATAATTTCAAAAATGAAATTGAAACATCACACATTTTTGTTTTTGGTTTGTTTCATAGATTATAAATGTATAAAAATTACAAACATTTTAGTCAACAAACAATCAACAATGAACGCAGTTGGAAGCCAAAAATACTCCCGGTATGGTATGTACTCGTACAGTATCTTCCTCGCTTGACAAGTACAGTGAACACCAATTACCAGTACGTACTACGTCGAATACCATTCTTTGTTTATTTCTTATATTCAGTCAACACAGCATTTACACAGTAGGCCCCTATAATTGCGATTTTACCAACGATATCACCAGAGAGAGTAGATATACCTACAACGTTTCCCCTTTTATAATGAACATCGGATATAAAGGATAATTCATTGTTAATGAAGTATGTTTTATGAGTGTATTATTGGCAGAAAGTTTGAATAAAAAAACAGACTGTTAAAATGCTATTTAACGCTTCATATTCTAGTGAATAGCGTTTAAAATTGTGAGATGCAGTTGCAACAACCTGTGCAAAATATAGTAGTTGGTACATAAACCCAAATTTATAAAAAATATTCAAGTTACCACAGAATACCTACATTCAGAATGCGATGTTATGTAAACATGGTCATGTATTCCATTTTAGGTTCATGTCATCTTGTCTGGAATGAAGCTACGATTTATCGGCGTCAAATCAAAGAATATTTACTTAAAAAAAAAATTCGCCAACCACTTTACCAGTCTGTGGATTTGTTTTATACCAAGGCTTGAAAGTAGGTTTAAACTTGTTCACGTTTAATAGTCTCAACAATATCCTCGTCAAAGATGGTTCACAAATTTTGCATCATCCTATACTTAAGTCTTACTCCAAGTAACACAGCTGTGTTTGTAATGCTTAGCAGTAATTGACATTGTAACAACAACAGAGCCGCTTTGCGGAACAGAAATCACAATTCATAATACAGCTTGTCCAAAATGATTACTTTTTAATGGAGTGTTCTTTTAGAGGATTAATAACCCATACTTTTAAAGCTAATGGTCACGTCTTAAATGCAAGAATTGTTTTTTTGTTTTGTTTTGTTTTTACTTTTTTNCATTTATTGAAAGTAATTACTATCGTGGAAACTTCTTGATGGAGCTGTCACTTTATATCTGAGGTCTATTTTCATTTCCTCCTTAATTTTTTGTCGTCTTGAACCTTTGTTACTAAGAGATTCTCCGACATTTTTTACGTGTTCCTTACTTAATTCTAGCAAATGGGGTCAAGTTGCTGGTCAAGAGTCGAATGTATGTGATTCAACATTGGAGTCATGCAAAACTAACATTAACAAGGGATATACATTTTTTATATTTAAAAAAAAAGTCATACAAAGAAAAGGCAGTTAAGGCTGTTCGACCCCTAAATCTCTCATATTTTTATATAATCACAAATTTACTGCACATGGCTAGGATTATATTTTGTGAAGCCGTACGAACTAAAATTATTCCCCTACGATGCAAATTTTCTGATTTATAGTGGTTTTAATTGGTTTATTAGTGAATTTAACTTCGAGTGCTGGTGTCAAACTACTTTCCCGAATGAAATAAAAGTCTACGGAAATCGTAACATACTTATTGTCTATAGCTTGAATGTGCCAGATTGTTTTTAAGTGAAATACAGTCGGTTATTTATTCAATTTAATTGAACATTGAAGATTCAAAGTAAGAATACTCAATTAAAATGGTCACAAATGGAATTGTGACTATCTTTTACACAATCTGGCACATTCAAGACATAGACAATAAGTATGTTACGATTTCCGTAGACTTTTATTTCATTCAGGAAAATAGTTTGACAGCAGTACTCGAAGTTAAATTGACTAATAAACCAATTAAAACCACTATAAATCAGAAATTTTACATCGTAGGGGAATAATTTCAATTCCTACGGCTTCACAAAATATAATCCTAGACATGTGCAGTAACTTTGTGATTATATAAAAATATGATAGATTTAGGGGTCGACCCGCCTTAAGAGAAAGAGTAACTTGTCTTTTACAGAAAATTAATTTCAAAAAGCCACCAGCCTCAATTTATAACAACTCTCTTACCAAACGTCGTTCTGTACGTCTATCATATTGTCCACACTTCTCCATTAACTAACATAAGTAGTGTTCGTCGTCGTGAAGTCGCCTGTCTCGTATCAACATCATAGTCAAAGAGCGTCTAATAGTCTAACAGTTACGTATCTAGCTAGAAACGATCATGTAAATAGTGTTTCACCCCCTGCCAAGGACTAAACGTTGATTGCGGGGTAAGATTTAGATCTAAAGAGCGATCACGAGCTATGCTACAGTGTAGCCAAGTATGTCGAGAGCATACTGTAATGTCATCTTTTGAGTTAGCGGCAAAACTTGATCTCAAAATCGCTTACCGACCGTCATATTTTCCGTGCGGCAAAGAGCCTATCCCTGGCGAAGTAACTTAACGGTCTGAAATGGCAAGTGGAAAAGAAAATTGCAGTTTTGTCATTGTTCCGGTTTTCCATAAATAGGAACAGGTAAGAAACAGTAGGCAATTACTCTAGGCTTTAGAATTAAAGTAGAACCAAGATCAGCTACGCGTTTGAAAAGTGACGTGTTTATGTGTGCCAATGAGAGTAATTAGCCATTTCAGTGATTCGGTCTTTCAGATATTTAATGTCGCCTAGTTTCTGTTTAATCGTCCAAAGTCTATCTGAAAACTACAGACTGTTTGAGACTTCAGAGCATGATCAAAGTTTCAAAATAAAGCCCTCTCGTATGATATGTTCTCTATAAGAGGTGTGATCAAATAATACGGTGAATAATTTTATTACAAACAAATTAATAAGCTTACCAAGAATGTGAATTAATCTCCTTCAAAGTACTTTCCTTGGCTAGCGATGCACTTGTCCTAACGTTGAATCCATGACTGGAAGCATTTCTGGAAGGCTTCTTTCGGAAGGACTTTCAACTGCTAGGTCGTGGCCATCTCAATGTCGGGAATGGTGTCAACACTTTTTCCTTTTAGCACGCTTTTTATTTTTGGGAAGAGCCAGAAGTCGCATGGTGCTAAATCTGGTGAGTAAGGCGGATGTGGACAGACAGGAACACTTTTTCCGGCCAAAAACTCGCGAATAAAAAGCGACGTGTGGCACGGCGCGTTGTCGTGATGAAGAAGGAAGCCATTGGCTCATTTTTCTTGTCTCTTACTTCGCACATCGTTTCGCAAACGTGCCAGTACCCCCTTGTAAAATTCGGAGTTTACAGTTGTTCCCCTTGGAACGAACTCTGATCGCACTATGCCCTCACTATCGAAAAAAAACAATGAGCATGCCCTTGATAAAGCCAGTAACGTGGACAATTTTGTGATACGTTTCTTGCATTTCTGATTGTTAGAACTGAGACACCTCTGATAACTAATACCTAACCAAGTTTTTCTTATTGGACTCAGAGAAACATCTGCTAGATTTCTTACAAACTACGTGAATAAAATATCGTACTATCTCAGCGTACTTTTTCGGATTATATTGAGATAGTATTAAAAATTGTTATTATCCAGGATACTAAAAGTGCGCATGAGTAAGAGATCGTCGCTACTACTTCTTTCTTCGTTTTCCATTATAGTTCGCCGCTAACTCTTATGATGGCTCTGTCTCCACAGTACCAAACAAACGACAGACGAGTAGGGCGTGTCGTAGTACATTTATATAATAATGTCGTAAATTGACCCACCAGTCATATAGTCAACGCACCGCAGCCTGGTTCGCTGATTGTTGGTTAAAATCATGTGTTTAGCGTTGAAGTGTGTCGATGACTATGGCATTTTCTTTGAGGTAAGAGGCATTTACCCATGTGGTGGAAGTGTGTGAGTAATGCCTTTACGTATCTAAGAGTGGTTTGTGCCCAGGCAGAATGTGTTACTGTATGTGCACTTGGAGAGGGGATGGTATGTTCCAGAGTGGGTATCTTCTTGGAAAGCTGTATGTAAAGGTTAACATGTTCTCTTTGCGAGACACAATAAATCAGATTTACAGTAACTTTTTGGAGATTGTGCATTTGTCATTTAATTTGGAAGAACAAGCACTCCTAAACGATCAGTGGTGCTTTTGAGTCAGCCAGTTTCGTGCTATCATGGCTGAAAATTCATGTTCTAACTCTCAGAGTAGTGCAACTGAAATACATATGTAAATTCAGTGTCATGAGAAGCAAACATTTAACATCAATTATTAGAGCCAAATGGCTAATTTGCTTTGATTTGTATGTATCGTTTTGTTTCATACGTTTTGAAGAAGTTTTACGATTTAGATCAAACCAGCAGTCTTCTAAAGCCTCGTTCCCACGGCGTGTGGCTTGGCGGGTCTGGTCTGAAGTTTGTCATACCTCGCGCCGTGGGAACATAAAGACTCGTTATTGCTCGAGGTGACTTGGGGAGGCTCGACCTTTCCCGTGAAATGTCGGTAAATGCTCGGACACCAAAGGCTTGTGGATCGACGGATGANACATCACAATTTTCAAGTAGTGTTCAAGTGGCAATGGTGTATTGAAGAGAAGTGGTCCACTCGAGATTTGCCAAGCCACGCGCCGTGGGAACGAGGCTTAAATATTATCAAGCAACATATTTTTTGTTTACACTTTATTTAAAAAAATACATACCAGTATCTCAAAAAATATGTTATCAATACATGTGTAGGCCTATTACTAGTCTTACAAAAATTAAAATCTTGGGGGCCGAAACATTAATTAATTATCAGTTTGTTTTAGGCGGGGAGAAAAATCACCCTCTTAGGAATAGTCGAGCATTGTAGAACATCCTATAGATCTATAAGTATGGCTTAATCTGAAAAGCAATTAATGCATTACAAATAGGACATTTTTCACACAGACTCACGACGATGGCTAATTAATACATTGCACAAGAATCGCACTTCCCCTCCGGTATTACCCATTTATCATTCGCAATTAGCGCGAGTATATATTAGTACAGCCATGTCGGTCTGTATATCTGAACACGAACACTTAAGTGATAGCCTTGCGTCACTGCAGATGAACGACCACAACGGAGTTAACATAAACCTCATTTCTACTTTTGAAAATGAAGTATAACAGAGCAATTCATTCTCGCTTCTTTTTTTTTTCCTCTTCGTCAAAGAAATAAAACAAAAGCTCACTCAAAGACTACAATAGCAGATGCCATTAAAATTAATGTATGACAAAAATTAATTTCAAATTTGCTCTAACGTATTTACGTATATGAAAAACAGTAACCACAAATCTTGACGCCCCATAGTGTGTGTTTACATATCTCTACAGGTTAACGTTTTAAACTGGACGGAAAAAGTCGGTAGTTCTAATAAATCTCATAAGATGGCGTTCAGAGTAAACAAATGCCTGTCGCAGGGCAAAAGCGCCACCTGGGGCCATAGTCATCCTACAACCAATCTCCTGCTGTGTCGGAAATGTGGTCACAGCAGGAGTATGGCACCCTCTTCTTTCCTCTTCTCTCCTTGTCTCTTCTCTTCTCTTCTGATATATTTGTTCATCTCTTCAAAAGAGAGCAATATTTAAAATATAAGTATTATATATAAACATTAACGAAATGCAAAGATCTCGGAAAAGGCATCAAACGAAAAGAATAGCTTCGCTAACATCAGTATGTGTTTAGACACTTTCTACGGTAAAGCTAGCGAGGTTTGGTCCAGGGTGTTTTACGTGTACTTATTAGCTGTTTAGTATTGGTGTGAAAACCTGGAAGCGTATTTTGTGGACTTGTGTACTAAACTGTATTTGTGTACTTTTGTTTTTGCAGCAATGGAGTGAAGAGGAGCATTTTTTTTTCGTTGGGTGGTGGTCACGCTATTTTTTTCTACGCAGGAGGGACGAGGGATTTTTAAGGCTTTGTTTTAGTTTCGTTAATTTTGTTCGAGAAGCTGGGGAGCTTTGATTGCAGCCTTTAGTTTTTCTACGTTAGTATATATATATCTGCGACATTTTATTTTCCTGTAAAAGCAGTGACGACGAGTTTCATGTCGATCTGTTATGCTGATAAGGAGCTCGTTCTCCGAGTCCTGAATTTAAGTTATCGACAGTTAACCAGTTTTCGAATCAATCGTGCCGCCGAGTTTTGATGTGCGCCGAATCCTTGAACTAGAATCTGGAGCTATTTAACCTATACAAGTAAACGTGGAACCTTGGTGTCAGTTATGACTGGCGTGATTGCCGAGTTCGACTGGAGAATCTATAAGGAACACAGTGGTGGAACCTGTTCCCTGCAAAAGCGTTCAAACACGCACTAATGCACTGGAGTGCTTACGGTATTGATGAATTTTGTCGTATGCAGTGATGTGGAGCCCACTATCTTTGTGTGTAGACGTTGTTGATGTCTATCGTGATCTTCGTGAATGCGGATATTAGGCAGCTTAGCGTCTCAGTAAGACCGCAGTTGTGTAGTTTACACGATATAAAGACATCGCTGCGAAATATTTGCTTCCTGCTATAAATCAAACAAAGGTTATGGATTTGAACCCATGACTATGAGGTTTAAATTAATAACAATTTAATATTCTATCCAATATTTGTAAACAAGTGGCGCAGATTAAACCTTCTTAATCCATACATAATACAAAGTATTAGTCCTGTCAACAAATTAATAAATCCATTTTCGTAATATCTCGTGAACTGCCGGGTTTAAATAATTAATACAAGATTAATGCATTCAACATTTCAAAGGTTATAAATATAGTCTATGACGAACTGTTTCCGACATGCCACTTTGGCCTGTAAATAGAATAAAGACCTCTGGATTTGAACCCGTGACACAGAGACATATATAATTAATATCGGTTTAATGTACTCAAAATTTCAAAACGTTTTGTTCAAAAAGCTGTCTTCTACGACCATCACGTTCAGAAATTATGCTATTTACAAAACATCGAATAAGGGCCCATAGATTTGAACCCGTGACTCTGCAATCTCATATATTAACAAAATTAATTATTTCTATTCCGAGTTCGTTAAGGCGTTCTACCCAACCGATTTCCTTATTTTTTTTTTTTTTGATGAAAGGTATTGATGCACAGATTAGCCATCAATCATCGGATATCATCTAACTTTCACCCTTCTCAAGTTATACTCAAACGCGATTTCCCCCTGTACATTTCTTATGGGAGTTTTTCACTTACAATGTTTTCACAGCTTCCATCCTCTATATTTCAGGTTCTAATAAAGCTAGAGAGTTCGTTTTGGTCTAAGAACACTCGCTGAAACAATCTCTANTTTTTGAGCTTTTGACCACTGAAATCGGTTGAGTTGGAGAGGAGCTAGGTGCGGACATGCAACGTGAAGTTTTGTTTCAATTCATCCCAACAATGCCACAATGCTGCGGAGCAGNACGGGTCTACTAGTTGTTATGAAAAACAAAGAATTGGTCTATTCAACATTTGAAAACTCTTGGTGAAAACCAAACGTTCTACGACCAATGTTTTTCGAAATGTCGCACTTGTTCATAAATCAAATAAAGGCCTCAAAATTTGAACCCGTGGCTATGGTACTTTAAACATCCGATTAATATATCCAGCATTTAAAAACTTTTGATGGAAAAATCATTTTTCTACGATTAATAGGTTCACAGATAACGCCAATTCCTGTTAATCGAATATAGGCTCCCGGATTCGAAACCGCGACACTTATATTCAAATAATTATATTTAATGCTACTGAAAATTTTAAAATTGTGGTGCAAAAATCAACCTTATACGACTAATGATTCACGAGATATAGCTCATGTCCATAAATGGAATAAATAGCTATGAAGTCGAACCCATGACCACAGCCACCTATACAGCCGACGAGACGCACAACCTATGCTACCACGACATTTCCAAGATTGCAACAGACATTTGCTTATAATGGAAATATAATGTTTCCATATTCCTCCCGCGAGGACGGAGAAACAGAAGTTGGGAAAACCAGGAATATACCAGAGCTACTGACGTCACACAGGAGGAGTTTAGATCCAGAGGGTAGTTCACCTATATAATATAGGTGAACTACCCTCTCGATATAATATTGTTCGGCTACAGAATCAGCAACCTGGTGAGTCGTATGCTAGTGTTATGCAGGATCTCAGCAACAGTTCGCAATCTAAGGATAGAAACAATGACAATCGGACCGGACAAACTGCCAGTGCGGACTGAAAGAGGCTATCAGTACTCCGCGCAGGCCAGATACACTTATCTTCCCGACTGTAAACACTAACTGAAACATTTGACTACTTTATTCTTTAATTGTTCTTAATTAACTTATCAGATGAAACAGATGGGTTGGAATTCAGGTCGGTGGCTTTGGCATGCATATAGGTACAATATTTAGAAAGCAATACCTAACATTGTATTTGAAGTTGAAATGTTAATCGTCCATTAATCGTTTTTTGGTACTGCATAAATTCATCTACTATTAATACATTTTAAAAATTAATCAGATAGTAGTCTATAAACTTAAAGACTCCGTCAGCAATTGTCAATTACAAAATACATAAAACGACGGCAGTTTAAAAAAATAATATTCCTACAAAAATAGCTGAAACATTACGTGACATTTACCCGTTCCGAACTCATACTGTACCGTTACATCAGAATGTGAACCAACCGAAGACGGGTTGGCATATTGGCTTACTATAGTATTATCGTTAATGTGTCAAACTCCGTTGACATATGGTTGAACGACTGAAGATACCAAAGAGAAACTGTATTGTACCGCAATATTGTTATGATTTAACAACTGAAAACAAATCTAGTATGCGCTAAAATGGACTGTCGGTGTTCCATTACAGTCGGTCCAATATAAGAGAAGCTCTGAAATTAATGTACTACGTCAGTAAAGGGGAGGAGTTGGGGTAGTCCATTTTTCAAACGTCAATGAATAAGCATTTGAAACTATTTGAAAACCGTGTCAGATATCAGAAAGAAGGAAAGAAAAAATACACGCCATAGACTTCACCTGTTTGGGGTTTTATATTAATCACAATTATAGGAAAATCGAAGACAGTTTGAGAGCTTCCTGAAGTATAGTCACCATATTATTAGTAAAAAATTTAGGAGGGGCACTGCAGGCCTAAAATTGTTTGGGGGGCACTTTTTATGCCCAATTATCTTACAAGCTGTACGGGAAAAGGGTGTAATGTTTAGTATAATTTAGTTTCTGCACCTGAAGGGCTAACAACTTCACCAATTTTCATCAAAATCGCTAATGGCGAGATAATTTTGTTTGTTATTGATTTGACAATTTGATATGGATTAACCCTAAAACCAGTTTGGAAGATATATAAGGACGCCATATTGGCGTGATAAGTTTAGCCTATGTTTTAACCACCTTTATTTCAGGTTTCTTTTTCAGCTTTTTATTTCAGGTCTTAGGTGGTAGACAGACATCTTTCCTGTCGCCCGGTGCAATACCACCACCTCGAGCTAAANACATTCTGAAATGGACTTGCTTCATGTTTGAATGTCTGGCTGAGGTTCCCG
>KZ883251.1:4797-15352 GCA_003456935.1 Machilis hrabei
TATTATTTATTAGAATATTCGGGGTATTTGCTAAATCTAGTTTATTTTTTGTTTTAACCGAACTAATAATAAGAACTGTGGATTTTAAGGGATTCAGTTGTAAAGCGTTACACTCTGACCATGAAAAATTCCGTTTAAGTCGGCATTTATAAATTGAATTGCTTCTTCCACAGTACTTGGTGTTGATGGCAGATATAATTGTATATCGTCCGCATACTGATGAANTGTAGTGTGTAGCGTCACTTTTGGAAGATCGTGTACATAGATGGAGAATAAAAGCGGACCAAGAACAGATCCTTGTGGTACTCCTCTACATAATCTAGTTTTATTTGAGAACAGAGTGTTACCAGAGTTGCAATTGACCACTACTTGCTGTTGTCTGCCAGTTAGGTAGGCTTCGAACCATTTCACTGTATTTTGAACAAAAACCAATTGCATGCAACTTAGCTCAGAGTAACTTATGATCGATGGTTTCAAAAGCTTTAGAATAATATAATAATGTAACGATGTTATAGCTAGATTTGTCTATTGAGTTTAAGAGGTCGTCTGTTATGGATAGAAAGGCTGTTGTTGTGCTGAAACCCTTCCGAAAGCCAAACTGAAGTGGATGTATTATGGATTTCTGGTTGAGATAATCTGAACTTGTGAGAAAACAATTTTTTCAATCACCTTAGAGAGTGTTGGTTTGGTTACATATTGAACGAACGTCTTTTATATCCGTGGGAGTAGCTGTTTTGGAATTGGGAATTATGTATGCAGTTTTCCATATTTCAGGAAAGGAAGACGAGGTAATGGAACAATGTATTATACGTGTGATAGCTCGAAGGCAAAAAGGCATACAATTACGTATCATTTGCAAATCTATTTTGTCAACTCCGGAATAGTGCGAAGTTAATTTATTTATGCATTTGTATATTTCTTGTTCATTTGTAGGTAAAAGAGAAAAAGTTTCATCAGTATTTTTGAACAGCTGTCTCTTTATCTGTAGATCAACATTAGTATTTATTTGATTATTATTATCCGTAAACAAATGTCTGCTAAGCTGTTCTGGGTTTTGTAAATGTTGTGGCAAGGTAGGCTTTTGCTTTTGGGTTATGTTTAAATATCTTAATTGGCTCCAAAGTTTTCTAGATGAATGAATATTATCATATACTGTTGAATTTATGAGTTGTTTGACTTAATTCCTCAGTTTACTATAACTGGTTAATGTTTCTGGAATTTTACCTTTGTTTTATCTCTTTCTTTCAATAAGATTTTAAAGTTTTCAGTTAACAAGGGAGCAGGGGGTTTAGTGAGCCTAACTAATTTTGATGGTACATGAATATCACACAGTTCTATAATTGCGGAATTCAGGAATGTAATTTTCTCATTAATATGTGTATGGTAATAAATATTATTCCAAGGAGTAATTGCGGTATCAATGCAAAATGTATCCATATCTATATTTTTAAGGAAGCGGAATTGTTTGTATACTTTCCTTTGTTTGTCAACCTGTAATTTATAATCCATGTATATCATCTCATGGTCTGATGCATCTAATGGGGCAAGAGATCCAGAACTGTGTACACGTTCAGGTTTATTCACAGCTATTATTTCGTTAATGTGGAGGATGTGTCTGTTATGCGATTGATTATTTGTGTTAAATTATAGGATTGAAATATGGTTTTAATTTGCTTTGTTATCGGTAAGTCTGTCTTTAAAACGTCTGTGTTTAAGTCCCCCATAACAAAAACGTGATTAAACCGTAAATACATATCCTGTAGTACATCTTCTAATTCTATTAATGAGTTACTTTTAGCTTTTGGTGGGCGATATATGCTACCACATGCTATTCGAGTTGATTTAATGTTTACAGAGATCCAGAACTGTTCAATTTCTGCGTTTTCTTCAGAAGTGAATATTATATTACATTTTAAATGTTTATTCCCGTAAATGGCAACACCACCTACTCTTCCTTTTCTACGATCGTGTCTAAACAATTCATACTCATCAATATTCAGGGAAGAGAAAGCAATGCTAGGAAGAAGTTAAATTTCTGAAAGACATATGATATTATAGTTGTTATTTAAAGTGTACCTATACCCACATAGCATGCAATATCCTATGGATGTCCAGATAAGGTCTACAATGTCCAGATAACGTTATGTCCAAAAATAATATTGTATGGATATTGTGTGGATATTTACATAATAATGTCGTAAACCCAATATTGTATGGACATTTTCGAATTCGATATTCAAAAAATAATATTGTATAGATATTGGAGGGACATTTTGAATCGGACGATATAAAATTAATATTTTTATGTACAGATTAATCAAAACTGATCCACGTCATTCTAATTATAAATGTTATTTGCTTCTTTATATTGAAAAACAATTCTTAAATGAGATAAACGCATTCTATTGGTAAATATTGTTTGGATAGTCTAGAGTAGAGGAATACCCACCTCCTATATGAATCGCTAGGTTTACTGGTTAGCATATCAATCTCTGGTGTGAAAGGTTGCGGGTTCGAATCCCGCCAAAGGCATGATTTTTTTCCTATTCATCAATAAATGACCCATCAGGTGTTAATAGGTTGTAAAACTCATTATTAATTTTGTGAAAATATATTATTGGCACTAAATGTACTACANATGTTGTATAAATGTCCCTACAATATTGTTGACGACCTTCTGTGTATATCTATGGATATCCAATTTGCTGACACTCGGATAGTATCTGGATATTCATAGGACCTAAATCAAACCAATCTGGATATTGTAAATATCCACAGCCAATATTGTATGAATATTGTATGGATATTCAATGCTGACTGGTAAAGTTCATCTAAATTTTTCAGTTAATATCTTATATTGCTGTGACACACTTTTAGCATATTATTTATTTGTGCCTGACTATCTCAATGTGATAGATGAAGCATGCATGACTTAGCGTTGTTATCTCTGAAATGCGAGCCCTGGGTGTTAAATCTGTGAGATGTCATTTCTTGTAAACAGGTCAATCACATAATTACAAGCATGAAAATAGAAAAAATAAGCGATGAAATAGAAAATATATACCTAGGTACACTTACCACAGAATCTACGTTGCTGACAATCAAACAACCCTCCACGAACACACCATACAATTCACACAACACATACACTATAAAATATATTTTATGCGCAAATGGTTGCACTCAATCTACGCAGAAATATATATGCAGTATATATTTTAATTGAGAAAATAAGTTAATATCTGTCCACTTATTCAGTTGAAATTAAACGAACAACTACGCCATTTATTGCCACCATTATTCGCCCATCCCTTGACCACACTGAACTGAACTTGCCTGAAGATCGAGCGTTTTGATAGAGTTTCGCATTCATTGTTGTTAAGTTTTCCATAATCAAGATAGACGATCCCTTCAGCANTTTCTTGTTGTTGAAAACTAATGCTCGATCAGTGTAACTGGTAAACCTCACAATAGTAACTCTTAGTTTGGATCTGCTATCGGGACCACGCTGAGACCCCAATCGATGAGTCCACTGGATAGACTGTTTCGGAAGAAATAAATTTAATTTGCTAGAAAAAAACGCCAAAACTTTGTCTACACAATTGTCATCCGCCAACTCGGGAATGCAATGCACCACAAGATTTAAGCGGCTATCCTATTGTTCGAGATCATTTAGGTTAGATTCGAGACTCTTAACACGATTTGATTTAGCGTTCATTTATTCCTCTAGTTCTGAGCTGCAACTTTTTACTACGTCTTCTATCACAATGGAAAAGGCGTCTTTGATAATAGGAGTCAGTACATCCGACACTTGAGGACTTTGAAGAGCCATTGCCACCTGGGTGCCTAGATCTAATGAGGCTAAAGTTACTTCTTTCTAGACAGCAGCCGAAATAACTGCATCCGAATTCTTTCGTGGTGAGGTTGACTTTGGTTTCACCATGTTTGAGGATCACTGTATATACATTTTTCCAGGCGTTAAAGTTATATTTTCACTATATCATTGATAGGTATGCGTAGGTTTAGTACGTCTGTACACTCTTATGTTGCCATCGCAGCACGTTCCTGGCACGTCCACTCACCTTGACTCATCACAGCGATATGGGTATGTTCTTGAATAGATCAAAGGATACAACATTTAAGCATGTTTGCTTTACTATATATTTTACACCCCTGATTACCCCAGTGTTGTTTTTATTCTGTCCAGGACAGGTTATACACATTTTCACAATATTAAACAAACATTTATGTGCACTGTACTGCTTTCTGTAGTCACAAAAAATAATATATATGTTTTTCATATCAACCTATATATGTTCAGAGATTTGTTTTTCAGTAAAACTGCTCAAATAGTAATTTTAAAATGTATTACACTTATCAGTGCCTTATGAGTGTTGTAAACATTGTTGTAGATTTTACATCACTTTTTTTTACTTTATAAAGCATTGCATTTTAATTTCGTTTGAACAAACTGGTGTTGCACTATACTCAAAGTATTGTAATTTACTGCGTCTGTTCTGCAAAATAATTGAATTATATTTCAAACACTTAACCTTTGCACTTAATTTCTTTTTATTGTTAAATGACCCGTCAGGTGTCGATTTGACGTTAAACAACACAGATCATACACATAACTCATTCGTGTTTTGCATCTGACCCTTTCCTAAATAAAATGGTTTAAATATGTTTGTCCACGCATAACAATTCGCACAGGTGCTTTGACTGTTTACTGGATATAAAATTGCTCTAGTTTTTTAATGAGCTTTAGATTTATATGGACTACTTTAAATTTCTATTCAATACATGAGCATTTATGCACACACTCGTCAACCACAATAATTAATCTATTCAAAGGGAGCCACAATTAGGCCTACTTCCAAATGTAGATCAATATGTTATTTATTAATTGCAATAAACAAAATAAACACATGTGAATTAGGATAAATAGTAATCTATATTAGAAACTTTAATTGTATTTATGACTGTTGCAAAATTTTGCCTTCTCAAAAGTGCCAGTCACAGTTTTTATTCATTCAGAGAGAGAGAGAAAACACATACAGTATGTATCTGCATTTTGTTCAAACTGTTCTACCACTCTGTACTGAGTTTCTAACACAATTTAGGCCAACTCACAAACATTTGTTAAAGTTTATATTCATGAAAACCACAGCCTCTTTATGCATACTGTTAAAACTGTAATAATGTACTGCATTTTTATTTAACACAAAACTAGGCTAACTTTGAGAGTGGAGCTTAAGTTTGACCTAAATCAAATTTAAAGGTAATACAAATTTATATCATTTATTTACGTATAAATTTGGAAAAAAAGGTTATGTGTATATTATGTCTCTATGAAGTTAAAATTACACAATAACTAACAATCAGTAGTCTGATATGTTACATATTCCGTTCTATACAGGGTGAATCAAAAGGTTACGCCAAAATATTATTGGCTAATAGGTGAGCCCATTCTGAGTCGAAATAATATAGGAACATGAGTTCTGCGCGGTACTGTTTCCGAGTTTAAAGCAGTTTAGTCTAGCCAATGAGGCGCGAGCACAGGACAAATTAAGCCTTCCGTGGAAGAGAGATCTCGCCTCATTGGCTAACTAAATGGTTTTAAACTTGGAAACGGTACCCCGCAGACCCCATGTTCCTATATTATTTCGACTCAGTTGGGCTCACCTATTAGCCATTAATATTTTGGAGTAACCTTTTGAATCACCGTGTATATATTCGGTAACCTAGACAGGTGTGTGTGTTAAGACATTAATCGATATCTTAATAATTACATGTTTTGAAGGAAATTATTTGAATTGTAAACATATAACAATTCTGAAAAATATATATAAAAATAAAATTAAAAAGTTATTATTTTCATTACACACGTTTTTCATTTGCTCTACTTGTTAAATACGAAGATAGATATATATATCCCAAAACACAAAAAAATAGATAGAATATGACAAGCTTACCTTACAGACCAAATAACTTGTTAAACATATCAATGATATGGCTACACGAGTAAAACATGTCATTGTCATAGTTAATGTCGTGCGAAGTTAACGCTCTGTTATTAGATGGAAGTATGATGATGGTAAAAACCAAACATTGTTACAGGCCAGTACGACTTTAGTACCAAACAAAACATGACACGGTTCTTTCCTTCTTGTTGCTTCCGTGTTCTGTTTAACAGAGAGTGTACACTACGTATTATTTTGGACTCTATGATAATTATTTGACTTAAACAAGTACCAAAGCTGAGTTATTCATAGCCTAGGGAAATGAAAATAAAAGACAAAACTAAAAATATTCGCATTTACTTTTATATAGGATGATTCTGAACTCTACCGACAAACTGTAACGGGTGCTCGGGAGTAGTAGCTGAACGTTTTGAGATAAGGAACTAGTGGTCACCAGAGCCTTTATAGGGCCTACCTTGCCTCCGTGGTATGGAGTGCGTGGGTAGATATTGCCCCCACTCTGTCGGGGTCAGAGTTGGCTACAGATTAATTCAGCTAATCAGCGGCTCCCAGTGTCTCCGGCAGGTTTGAGTCCCACAATACTGGGGCAAGCTCGAGAATCTTATGGTTCTTCGTGAGTTCATCCGGTGCGTATAAAGCGAAGTTGACGCGGCTATAATTATGTGATTACCAAGACCTATCTAACAAAGTTTTTTTGGAAAGCGAAGGTGCAGGTTGTACACCCGGGAACACGACCACTTGCTGCGCTGCACCCGCATCTCCATTCTACAACGAGAGACGTTAAAGAAGACTAGTCAGGCACACTTGCAGCATCTATCTCAGCGATTTATTCCGTGTTCGCTGAGCACAATACAATCAACACACTATTAACTATCGGTACTAGAGGCCTCTTACATTGACAAGCTAATGTTTCATTACTACTACGCGATCAAACTTAAAGATAGACAAAACAATCATAACACAACCAACAACGTTAACCTAATTTTTGTTCGCTCTTTGTAGAAAACGAAACTCATTTCTATTCTGGGGTATAAGCCGTGATTCAGTATTGTATGTTAGTCACTAAGGTATGTCTCTATAAGTTGTCCCCCCCAAAGAGTTTTCGCCTTGCCGCGGCGGGGGGGCTTGTGTGCTCCAATGATCTCCTGGGCCATGCCGGATAGTGACACACATACCGGACAGGCCAGGAGTGAGGAGCCAGACAAAGAAAACTCATGTTTGTGNATTTACATTTAATACTTTTGTATTCACTTTTTAAGTAATGTTTTAAGTACTAGGTTTTACACATAGTGTTTCACCGGCGCAAAATGACCCTTATGGTGTCGACGCGCCGTAAAAAGCCACATATCATCATCATCATCATCTATAAGTTGTTCGGCTGTGTGCCGTTCCCCTATACCTCACTTTTCTCTGTGCGTTCAAAACTTGCCTCACTCGAGCTGTAGGGTTTCCTACTTCACTACTGGTCCCTCTAAGCTGTGATATCGATATTTATTGCTCTGCACTCATAAGGCCGACAGGTAAAAATTGGTTATGCTAGCCTTACCGAAAACAGACGAAGCTCTGCCGATTGCTCACGATATAAGCTTCTCCGCTAGCTCGCTCTACGTCGTTCGGGCTTCTGCTGGGAAATCACGCTGTTGATATGGAATACGCAGTCCCCAATGCCGGCTATGCCGACCCAAATCCGGACCCAGCTTCTTCCTAGAGAAACTTTTGTTTAGAACTTAGACTACTACTTTTTCTTTTACAGACTTTATCAGGGGTACATACCTGGGTAATTTACAATTCGTACTTCTCTTGCGTACTATTTGAATACGTTACATCAATCATGCGACTCTTCTAATTATTAAATCTACCTTGTACAACGTGGGTACATTACGGTGACTTGATTTCTTTGTGTATTTCTCTGTTCTGATCTACATTCGATTCGAATGTCATGGTTGTTTTTTGTTGCTTTTTTTACGTTTACACTTTTCCCTAGCCTACCGACTATGACCTTGCTTTCCAGTAACATACTCTCTGGGTGGATTAAGTATTTTTCATTAAGGTTAAAAGTCTAGCTAAACCTAGATATAGTAAAATAAAGCCTTTCCTGTGGGTTATCTTAATATATTTATAACTACGGTCTCCCGTTGCTACGGTTTCCCCAGTAGTCAACGGAAGCGCCGTCTGCACCGGGCTCTCGCTGGGTTCGCTTTGCCTATTTAACTGCTGGACTGGATACATTCGTCAACGTATCGATTGTACCTGTCACCTAGTAACGAAGTATTCCTTACACCTTCCCATCAAGACGTGTTTTGGGCATGTAAGGGTCACAAGCAAAGTATTTCCAACGGCGACTGGTCCTAGTCCTTTCCTCCTCGCCTTTTGCTATTTTTCTTCTTTTTCTTGTGGAGTTTCGTCGTTAATGCAGTTGGCTCTTTAGTTACGTTTTCGTAAATTGTACTGCTGTGTGCTGTTTATAAGTTATTCATACCCTTCGTACGTGGGTAACTCCGCGCACTCTGCGTTTTTCCTCTGATGAAGTATGTACACCTCATCCTGTGCGTGAAATAATTTCAGCTCTGATACAAGTACTCTCCGAGGCATTTCTTCAGCGTCCTTCACTCGTTGTAGGGTGTAAGTGCTCTGATATATATCCAGTATACGGTAAGGTCCCTAGAAACGATTTGTGAATTTACCAACTACGGATTTAGTCTTATCGGATAAAATGTGGCTCCGTTTTACATACGTGGTCCCCTTTTCTAAATTCGCAGTCCCTACGCCGTCTGTCGTAATATTCTTCCTGCTTACTTTGGCTCTCTATCTTATGGTCGATCGCATCTGTTAGCATGGCTGTATAAAATGCTTTCCTGTCGTGATACTCGGCGTCGACATTCTTATTGACGGGAACTTCGGTGTCAGGCTCCGTCGATGTCGTTTCTAACGCATGTGTTAAGTGTCCTCTGAGTCGTCTACCCAGCAATAATTCGGCTGGGGCATATCCAGTACTTCTGGCGGTATTGTTAAGACTGTAATTATTATGGCTGAGGTATTTGTCCCACGCTCTGTTGTTGTCCTGCACGTAAATTCGTAAATTGTTTTTAATATCCCGATTGCGTCTCTCTATTGGGTTTGCACTGGCATGCCACGGTGTCTTAAATTGTAAATGAACAGTCCAAACTTCACATACGCGTCTCATCTGCTGTCCGCAATGGGCTAAGGCGTTGTCCAGCACTAAATTTTTCGGTGCACCAAAAATCGAAAACACTTGTGTCTCGAGCTTGTTGACTATTTATGTTGCAGTGGCTTTCCTCAATGGTAAAATAATAATCCATTGAGTACAAATATCCACGATGGTCAATATGTGTTGTGTCCACGTGGGTTCTGGGGTATTCCCCCATCAGGTTCAAACTTAACTGTACCCACGGTTCCATAATATTATGGTGCTTTACTTCTATACTCAGGCTTCGCTAGCTGACAGCGTTCACATGATCTAACTAACTGCACAGTATCTCGGACCAAGCCTTCCCAGGTTACGTTTTTCTTTAGGTACCTTAACGTGCCAAATATCCCAGGATGGGATTGGATGTCGATGTCATGAGTGAAATATAGTACTTCAGCTATTCAAGCTTTTGGAACCACTGGTAACCAGTCTAAGCATCCGTACTTGGTGGATAAGAGCTCTTTGCGGATCGCTTCGCTGTAATGTATGTTCGTGAAATAGTATCAGACCTTTTCAGCGGACAAGCGATAGTTCGATTCGTGTTTCAGAATTTTGGACAGGGTGGGATTATCGGAAGGTAATTCTGTATTTCTAAGTAATGAATTATGCGTACCAAGGCTGTGTCTTCACGCTGTCCTTTGGCTAGCAATCCAGGTTAGTAACATCGTTTCGGTATTAGTGTGAACGAGGCAGATCTGGTATGACGGAACATCAAACCGTGCGTCACCATCCACTATTACGTCCTTGGTCGTGCCATCGCCTTTTGTGTGCGAAAACGAATCGGCTAGGTGATTATGGGTGCCGGGGATGTGAGTAACTGAAAAATTAAAAGCCGTAAAAAAAATGGTATATCGTTGAATCATGGAATTAATGGATTTAATCTTATAAAGATACTGTAGAGCTGCACTGTCGGTATAGATGGTAAAATGTCACCCTTCCAGTCATATCCAAAACTTTGTTATTCCTTTTACCACCACCAGTAATTCTAACTCCACAATTTCATAATTTTGTTGANAGACTCATGGTTTCATTATCGGATCGGTTGATGATATGCGTAGAAACAGTGTTACACAGGCTGGCTTCCAAATAGTCCAGTGGCCTGAACCTAGAGACAACTCTCTAGGAAGCTGCCACATCATTTGGATAAGGTCCTTTGATTCTGATCCCGATGTACCAGTTCTGCCAGTTCGTGACTGGATTAATGGGATCCGAGCTCGTACATTCGGGGGGATGCGTTTGATGCCTCAGCTANCCAGGAAGTTTCCTANNANTCTGACCTGTGAAACTGTTAACAGAGTCTTGAGATACCTTTACATTCTTTTCAACTTCTCAAAACAAAATTAATATGACAAGTACAAACAAA
>KZ883261.1:4681-14718 GCA_003456935.1 Machilis hrabei
ATTTACCATATCTTTTGACAGCCAATAAAAAAAGCACTTCAATGATATTCACAATATTCAACATGATTGTAATATTGTTACTTTATAGATTTTGATAAAATGTTTNCTGTTTTCAGATATGATACATTAATTGCGAGCAGACAGTAAACCAACAGGTGGCACCGTTGCGCTAAAACTTGCCACCTGCGTGAAAAGCGCTTGAACTCGCTTCCTCCTACATACAACTACTAAAATTCATGCAGCATTACAAAAACAACACCATAATAGTGTTTTTTTTTGTTATAAATACGTACTACGTACAATGCGTTTGAAAAACACTCCAAATATACTTTCATATGTGCAAAAATACTTTCACTAACTCCATTACTTTATTTAAAAAAAAAACAATACCATAAGAAGATTTGATCCACTGTTAGTATAACGCATTCCACACACGTCCGGCGCTCTACCAACTGAGCCACGGAGTTGCTTGTGGGTGTTGGCTATGGCCAGGGCAAAAATCACGCTCCCGGAGAACAAACAACTTAATTTCTGGCTTACCATGAGCAAATCTGGGAAAGTAATCCACGAGAGACATAGAGCAAAGTCTTGCATTTATTTTGGTGTAAAGTTTTCTAAGACTACTTAAAATCTAATATGTGTAATTAGGTAAATTCGGCAATTTGGGATAAAATAGTCGTATTCACCTATTTACACACATTAGATTTTAATTAGTTTTACAAAACTTTACACCAAAATAAATGCAAGGCTTTACTCTGTCTCTTGTGGATTACTTTCCCAGATTTGCTCAAGGTAAGCCAGAAATTAAGGTGTCTGTTCTCCGGGAGCGTGATTTTTGCCTTGGCCGTAGCCAACACCCTTAAGTTTGGATGTGTATTTATGATACAACAGGTTCTCATAAAACCTTAAATAATTTATAATTTTTATTAATTAGTCCATCAGCAGTTTATATTATCATCAATGGATAGGAAATCGTGCTGTCTCTCAGAAAATCACACACTCGGCGGGTTTTGTTTGTAGTAGCAAAAGAGGTTCCCTTGTAAGTGTGAACTGTTTTTGTGGGAATGTGTGTAACATTATCAGTTCTAGTTCTTCGTTGAAACGTATAGTAGGTTAATTAATTTTACTAATTGTCACTGACATATGGCTTGGTACATCCACCTGTCTATCCCACTCTTGGAGGCTCTGTTGTGATGACACCAATTATTTCGGATACTTATGTGGACTGTAACAAATCCTATCAATACCATTGAATTCCACTCTCCAGCTTAGGTACATGCAGGAAACACAAGACAGCATAATATAGCAAAGGCAATTTTAGTTAATAAAGGTTGCTGCAAGTAAAGTTTTCAGGAACTTCAGTATTTGAAATGCAATATCACACAGCCCTGTGTGTGACTTGTTCAAAATAATTTAGATAACATAATGTTGTAATCACATGATGTTACTTCAACCAGTTGGAACATTGGACTCCAATGATTCCTTTTTTACTTTTATGCTTGTATTACTTAAAATTCGTGGTTAAACCATTGCATGTTAGCCAGAAAACTAGCTGGCCCAAAAGTTAAAACGCAGTTGATTATATTTTTACATTACATTTTTACAAATGTGTAATGTAATGCTTAGGAGTATTTTGTATTTATTAATAAAAGAAAAGTTTGGCATTATTCTTTTGTTCTTTAGTTATAGAACAAAACATAGAACAGGAAGAACATGCCAACAAGTCTTCAGCGGATTTGAGGATACGGAAAACCCAACATTCGACATTGTCGCGCAAGTTTGTAGAAGTCATGACTGGATACAACACAACGCAGACAGACTACAGAGAAAGGTGTAAAGGAAGAATACAACGTCAACTAGAAATAAGTAAGGAATGGTAATAGTTGTTAAGGATTTGTTTCTTCAGTCTTAGTTTTTAAGTAAATATTCATTTTATTTAGTTGTAAAGCCTTTAAGCTTTCAGTCAACTTTTGTATGAAAAGTTGTGGGGTCGATTCTCACACTGATCTTGATGTTGTGAATGCCCTTCATGTCGGTGTTTGCACTTGCACATTCACTTCCACTGACCAGTGTAAGTACGGTTTGCTATTCTGAAATTACCCATGTAATCACATTATCTAGTAGATAGTAGAACACAGTAGAATGTGAACTACTTTTAACTGTATTTAACAACACATTACATGGAAAAGTACAACAATGAAAGATATTAAAATATTGTAAGTTTACAAAAATTATGAGACCTGAGTTGGGTGTTATAAAGTCTAAAGTAACTCCTTGAATTAAAAAAAGAAAAATAACATAAAGTTAAGTTTTGAAATTGATACCGGGTAACTTTACAAACTTTAACTAGTTGAAAATATGGTTAACTTTATAAATGAATGCGTTGAATGTGAACGAGAGCTCCTTTAAGTTTAACCTTATTTATTTCCAATAGTCATCCTCATAAAAAGAGTAACACATTCAACCTGCTAATTAGATTAAAATTAAGTTGATTGTAAGTTGTAACATTTATTTTTGCATTTGTAAAGGAAAAACTAACTTGCATAATTACACCATTTAGTATGTGAACAAAAAAGTAAGTCCACAAAAAATTGGCATTATAGTAATTATGTAGGTAACTTTAAAGTTAAGACTTATTTTTTATAACTTAGTCTTCATAGCTTAAGCTGAACATATTAAAACAGACAGAAAATAGCACATGTAACAGAGGTATTGTATTGCCAGGACTGTTTTCCAGGGATACAGTGCAATAGTTCACAGAAAAGTGAGGGTAAGATACAACAGGTTGCAAGAATGTTGCAGTTGGATTACTTAGTAGTTGATGCTTGAAGCTCTACAGTTCTGCAGATATTTTAGTTGTTGCTCAATAAAAAGGAGAAATCGAGGATAGAATAGTAGAGATGAATGTATAAGGTAAGAGTGTGAATGGTTACAAAGCTTGACTTACATAGCATGGAAAACAGTTTGTAAAAATTTGAAAATGTACAAGACATAATATGGGCTGGAAATACAATTTCCTGCCTTACATCTGCTAAAGGCAGAGTTAATTGTTCTTGTTCCTGAAGTTCATTTCAGATATTAAGTAGAAGTTTGGGTATGTATGAAATCGGCATATACTGTATTATTTTTCTTTCTGTTGCCGAACAGCTGGTAGAACGACAACCAATGAAGAATTGGAAGAAATGTTGGAACAAGGAAACCCAGCTGTTTTTACACAAGGCGTAAGTATGAACATTATTTTCTAAAGTATAATATTTTAACAGTTCACACCTAATCCTCTTAATCAAAAGGGATAGACCAGTAAATTAAATTGAATGCTGTTTACAGTAGAACTTCAACACTAGGGCTAAATTTATTTGTAGATCGTATACATAATGACCATTAAATAACATGGATTTTTTTTTTTATATCTTTGTATATTTTGTGGTAAACAAAGCATTTCCTGCCCAAACCACTATTTTAGATTAACTAATGATTTGTACTCAGAAACGTTATCACACATCTAAAGTGAGTGAATCAGACATTCAAAATTGTTCTGAATTAAAAAGTTTAAAATATTGTGGTGGTTGACATTAAATCATGTTAAAAGTTTGATAATGTAAAGAACTTGCTTGACCCTAGGGTACATGTGACCAGATGACCAGATAAAAATCTGTTTATTTATACCTAATAGTTTCCAAGGTATACTGTAAACAAACCATTCGAGAAAAAACACACTGGAAAAAAAAGTTAAAGTCTGCTACAGATATTCTTTTACCGACGTGCTCTGTTTAAAACTGACGTGCATTGTATTTTTTTTAGTTTCTTTGATGGTTCTTTTATTCNTCTGACTCTTTTAGCTGTTAAAGTTTTAAAAACCTCTGCCAAAGACTAAAAGTTGATTGTGGGGTAAGATGAAGATGTGTACTCCACAACAAATTTTATTAAACCCGACCTAGCAAGCAGTCATGGTACCATATGATTTTTTTTTTGCTATATCTCCTCTAAAAATGTGGATTTAGGGATCATTTCTCAATCAGTACCTTAAAACAGGTCTCTTTCAAGAATGGCTTTAAATTTAAAATGAGATTTGTACTACACTAAACTATATCAACCTCTTACTGGGATTAGTTAAAACACAGTTTTGTGGAAGATGACTAGGGTGGGAATAAATGTGTTTTAGCTTGATCATATGAGTTAAAATTGGTTGATAAAGCAAAATGTATGATTTTTTAATGGTGTGAATTCCAGTTATGTTTTCTCGGAAGCCTTATCATACGTAAAGTTGGGAACAGTAAAATTTGGTTGACCATTTAATCAGATGACTGTATAAGGTTAACTGTAGCAAACACGTTAATAGAATTATATATTTTATGTTGTATTTTGCTATAACTGATACTTGGTTTGTTACAATAATATGGGTCTCGTTTTCTCCCCCTAGATAATCATGGAAACGCAGCAAGCAAGACAGACGCTAGCAGATATTGAGGCTAGACATGCAGACATAATCAAACTAGAAAATTCTATAAGAGAACTCCATGATATGTTTATGGACATGGCTATGTTAGTAGAGAATCAGGTATGTAACATTATTTCAATCTTTGTTATAAAATGGATTTCTTTGTATATGCAGTATTCTCTTGTAGCTAACATTGTGTGGCACGGAAATTGGCTCAACTTGCCGGTCTTGTAGCGAACCCTCTGCATGACATTAGCAAGATGTAGTTTTGAGTGTTATATGAGGCATCAGTCCTATTGTCATTGGAATTGCAGGTCAGCACAAACTTATACGGAAGGCAGAGTAGGAATCCATATTGAACAATTTTGAACAAAATGATACGTTTAATATTGGTGCAACATATAAATAGCACACTATAATTATATTTGTTAACTGGTCAGGAAAGCTGTCAATTTACAAATATATTATTGCCATTCTTAACATTAGACAGCTTTTTAAAGCTTGTTTTCTTAATTGAAGACATTGTTCACCTGTTCAATAGCAATTGAAATCTGTTAAGTGTTTGGAATAAATGGTCAGTTGAAAAAAATTTGAAAAAGTAGGAATGCCTAANTGGTCATATACTTAGAAGCCATTGAAATTAGTGGCAAAAGATACACATTCTACCATTTTCAAAAAGTAGTGGATTTCTCAAGATAGTCTCACATTTTTTGGTAAATGGTGAAATTAACAAGTGGATTTTGTAGAATATTTGAACACTATTGAAATCTATATTTTCTGTCCAAGAGCAATCAAATTTCAACAGGCCAATATATTGTTTCGAGAACTTGACAAGTGAATTTGTGGTACCTCTTGAGCCCCTCTTAACACTTTGCCAAGTTTGTTAAACGAACCGATACCTTAGAATAGACACACTCAAACAACTCGTATCCTTTAAGCTAAAAATAACGTAGACTAAACTTTATTTGGTGAACAAAAATTAAATGGTTCTCTGCAAATGGTTACCTTTAGTACGCAGGCTAACTACGGTAATAGTTATACATGTCTAGGGTGTTTTATCGTGAGCAGTAGTATAGTTTTTATCAGTATTTCCTCTTTTATAATTTTTGTATGTGCCCTTTGGCCAAGAGAATACTGTGTGTACAAAGAAACTTGTTGGATGATTAGTGACAAAGAAAATTTATGGTTGAAGATATGGACAGAATTAAGCAGTTAAGANCTAATTTTCAGTTAACAATATAAGAATATTTATAATTATAATTGCTGTGTAAAATAATGTTTAAGAATCAATACAGTGGTTTTTCCAAAGCCAAACCATTCTTGGAGTACCTGTCCATGTACTTTAAAAATACATTTTGATTTTAATTTCAGTGTTATAAAAAAAAAACGTGTTCATCTTTAACCACTGCTGCTGTTATAAAGGTTTGCATTGCATAACTCAATGATGTGTCTTAAGTGAGTCTAGTTTTTATTATTATAGTTTATTATTGTATGTCGTTCTGCTTTTGTTAGCGTAAATACTCGATGATAGTTTAATGTGACAGTGTTTTGTAATAACTCCTATAGTTCAACATAAACAGCAAAGAAATTATGTGCTCGTTCTACAGTGGTGTCGCAATCGTAGGCGCAATCCCAATAGCTGGCTACTGGTCTGTGGGCAGTCACAAGCAGAAGCGTAAGAAACTAATTTGATATCCCAACTTTTTGCAGTTTCACTAGGGCAGTCAGCCAACCAGCGGTCGTTAATAACAAGAGCAGTGAAAAGCGCGGGCGGCGGAATCTGACAGCCGTCATACGTACGAAGCCAAAGGTTCAAGTGCCATAAATACCAATCCAAAGGTTCAAGTTCTATTTTCTGAATGCATTGTAGATTACTATTTTCGGTGTGTGTGACGGCTGGGCGACTCTTCTGTTGGGATTATGATTGCGCTTATGCTTGCGTCTCCACTGTAGAACGGGCATTAGGGTTTCTGATTATTCAGTGGCTTATTATATTACATGAAATCTAAAATTTTTATATTACAATTTACATTTCAGTCTTCATGGAAATAAAGCGTTAATTATTATTAGGTTGGCAAGAAGGGATATGTTTTGTTAGTACAAGTGTTGTCAATGTCAGTTCATTGAGTGGCACCTTTTGTTTTCATACCAGATGTTCCATAAGTCCTTGATGGCTGTAATTGAAACAAACTAGAAAAAAGTCCTTCCTAGAATTAAGGAGAACATCAACAAAAGTAGGCCCTAACAGTTTCTAGGAAACCTATAAACTTGAACATTTGAAATCACAACAAACTTTATTCGATAGCTTATTTGAAACAGCTTTTCCGAGTGAACAAATCTATTCTTTTTGGGATTAAAATAAATTAAGTTATTACAAGTTTTACTGAAAAGTTAACTACTAATTCCAAACTGTTACGTTTGTTGATGTTCGCTCTGCATTCAAGGATGGACAGATATTTGTTATGTTATAAGTTGGAGGCATTTATTGAGATAGCAAGGGTGTCAACTGATGAATGGAACACAAATAACCAACAGAAACATAGAAAGTAATGTAATGTAATATGATTAGGGTAGGGTTGAGCAGCTGCTGTTTTACTAATAAATAAATTCATTGCTGGTTATAAAGATCAAATTGTTAAAATAAATAGCTGTATACATAAAACTGAAAGAGGTTTTTCTGAATTTGGTTCAAAATTAAATCGTGTCAAGGACTGGTATAAAAAAAGACCCTACATTGTAGTTATAGTTAAAAAATGTGTTTTATTATATGAATTGTGAATCTTCTGTGTTGATGGTGCCACTTTGCTATAAAAATGTGGAGGAAATTTGGTAATTAGGTAACTGCAAGGTAACTTAAGAATCAACAACATTTATTTTTTCGAATTAATTTTCTGATTTATGTTGGGTAGCATTTATCCCACTTTTACTTTGGAATAATGCTNATCAAATACAAATACACCCTTATNTGTACATGGGGTGAAAATGTGTAAATGCCACACAATTACAAGTTTTAGTTAAAGNAAGAACAATATTTCCTATTGAAATGTGTACATATTCTGGGTTTTTATGACTCAAAAGTCATACAATCGATCTGAGTTTGGTGTGGGTTTTCAGTGGCATCTTAAATGGGGTATTTTATGTACTGTATTCAGGGTGCCCTAGTATCTATTTTATTTTTCATATTTTGGTATATAAAATTATATTTACAGAAAATATACAAGTTTATGCATGTGTCATTGCCAAAACGTGTATATTTTGTCTGCAGTTAGAACTGAACCTGTGTGGTACCTAATTTCATAATTGTTTAATATAATTTTTCTAGCTATTGAGTATTTAACCAGTTTGCAATCATCTTCAGCAGTGTAAATAATAGAAGTAATTGTTGTATGGCGAGAGTCCCTACTTCAGAGAGTTACTTTTTCATTCAGTCTGAAACTAGAGGTATAGGCCCATATTCNTAGTCCACTGCTAGTGAGAATTTAAATACTCTCTAACTTAGAGTCATTTTAAAATCTATCTAACAGTTTCCAACTTTGGCATATTCAGAGAGCATATCTAACTTGATTTCAATTTAGAATGAGGTTGGATATTGTACAGCGTTGCCAAACACTTAAACTATGCGCAGTAACCAGTTTGTCAAAGGAAATTAAACTAATGCGATACTATATTTAAAAAGCGTGTTAAGAGTTGGGATAATAGACGACTGTAAACAAAACAAGAAGCAAAGCAAGCAGCAAAAAGGGCCTAAAATTGGGGTCCTGAAGGAAAAGAAATGTTACATGATATTGTTTTAAAGAGAAGGAGCAGTATACTTTAAAAGAAAGGCATTGATGCAAACACGTGTTAATAGGTTGAGATAGCCTAGGATATCTAAATTATTACTTTTTAAATTACCTATGTAAGGAAGGACATGTTTAAACATTACCACATTTTCTTTTCCCAAGACATGACAAACAACTGTCTTTTGATAAAAGTTGGNATCGTTAATACTGTCATGCAACACATACAAGTGACCATAAATAAAACCGAGGATAGAATGACCAGAATTTTGCTAGAACTTTATTATGTTATGCCTAAATTATTGTTAGAATAGCATGCATGGGCGCGTTCCGTTCCTTTCCGATATGTAACGGGCCGGTCCCGGTAGCCTAGTGGTTAGCCACTTGGCCTTGCACGCCGGAGGTCCCAGGTTCGATTCCTGGCTAGGGCTGGGTGTTATTCACTGTCTCAATAAAAAGTGTTCATCATCACCTTCATAAAAATAGTGAGTACTGGATATGTAAACCGGCTCGAATGACCCATGTGTGTCGAGTAGCCGTAAAACCTCACATCATCATCATCGATATGTAACGCTGTTCGGTTCCGGAACGGTATCTATATTTTTTTTTTGTCCAAAGTAACGGAACGGGGACAACCCAGCGAAACTGATGGTTGTAAAGTATCTGAACGCGCTAGGCTGCCTTCTGTTGAATAACTGAACGGGAAATACCTGTGCTCCAAAAAGTAACAGCATTCCAAAAAGTAACGCCATCACTATTTGTAACACCATTACATTTTCTAACGGCGTTACTTTTTGGAACGCCATTACANATTGGGTTACATTTTGTTTGGGAACGGAACGTAGTGGGGCGAGGACACACTTAAATTGTAATGGAACATAANGTGATGAGAAAAAACTCATTGTATAAAACGGAACGGATCGGGAAGAGGACACCCTGGATGTGTAACAGGATGGAACGCTGACGAAAGTGCCCACCTTTGCTCTCTTCTTCTACCTCTTCCAAGTCCACAATGTTGATTCCACTGTTAAATACAATTTAGAGCAAAGTTAAACTACCNCCTTGGCGTATCTAAATTAGTACTAAATTTGGAAGCGATTCTAAATTGTATTTAGCTCTAATCACGGTCTCTGAATGCGAAAACTTGTAGTTTTGACTAATCACAATTTAGATTCAATTTAGTAACTCCAAAACGACTAAGAATACGGGCCATAGTGTTAATTGCAGACTAAATATATATGTTATGTTTACGGGACAAGCATAGAAGTTGTCGATTTCCAGTCATTCTTACTTTTATAAATCTAATATAAATGTTTTTGACAAGGGAGGATTCATTTATAGGCCTCTTATTTGGACATTATCTATTGCCTGGTTATCTATTCTGGCTACATTTTGAGATATATATATCAGGCTTCTTGAAATCGCTGCTGAAAATTCTTTGAAATTTTGTCTCTGGTAGAGGGTTTGAATCTGCAATGTCACGGTCCAAAGTTGAGTGCTCAGTCCACTTGGACATTGTGGGTTCAAATTCCTTTACCAGACACAAAATTTCAAAGAATTCTCAGCAGCGATTTCAAGAAGCCTGACGAAGAGAGTATGTATATATCTCGAAATGTAAGAAATATAGATAACCATACAAGGAATGATGTCCACTTAAGCAGTGTTGAATTTAATTTTAAAATCTGTACGTGGGAAACCCTATGTATGTGTCTCTTTAGGGGAATATAGATTCCAGTAGTGCAATAAAACAGCATAAATATATATATATATACGAGGGTTGGGGAGTAAGTCATGGCAACCCAGTAATATTTCGAAAAGGA
>KZ883286.1:18912-33831 GCA_003456935.1 Machilis hrabei
TAGGTACTTCAAAAACTGTAGCATGATAGGTGCATCTGAGATTTTTTTTTACTAGTCAGGGTATTACAGAACAACATTGAAAAAAATATGAGCTATGGAATATGACCATACCTATTAGTGTGTATATTTGAAATTGTTCAAAAAGATGGGGTCTCTCCTGTAAAAAACTTTGAAAAAAGTAGTACCCAATTACCCCCGGGCACCAATTCCCCCCTCTTACCCTAATGTGATTCATCAAAGAATATGTTTGTAGAGGCTAGATAATCACACTGATACCCTACAAATTTAAATTTAAGAGTTGAGTCCATCATAAGACTAGTGCAGAACATGGATATCAATGGGCGATACGCCCGATATTTGTGTGAGGAGGTGCATTATCTTGAGTGCAATGTGCAAATAATATAGAAATTCAGATGAACTGATCGCTCGCATCTTGGAAATCACTCCAACTGCTTTAAGCTTTAAAGGGTTAGGATTACAAAATACTGAGTTGTTAAAAATACAAATGAAATTAAACAAAATAGTGAACTGGGTAAATGGGATAAAGAGAAGTTATGATCTTACTGTTCTGTATCCTGGACCATAGAATGAAGACGCATGCCTGATAGACCAAACGGTAATGTGATACGAGCATCCACATCAGGACGATAGCTGTGTGGTTTCAAAGACCCTTTACTCAAAGGCAAAAGAGCATTTTTTTCAGCGTAACGTAGACCTGTATTTTAAAATTAAAATGTATTAGGTATATATAAAGTAAACACTTAAACAATAATACATTTGCATCGTGACCTTGTACAAACATTTAATGGGTTAGGATGTATACAAAATATTTGAGGGAAAACAAGGAAACATATTAATTATGAGTGACGTATGTTTGATGTGCACCTTTTCCTTCAGCTATTAAGCTTTTACAAACAATTCTATTGCACCTCTTGCTTAACATGAACATTTAGAGAGAGTGTCTGAGGGTACTTCTTAACATGTTCAGAGACATGCACTGTATTTATACATTTTTCTCAACTAAAAGCGGAAGTAGTGTAGGAGAAAAGTGCCTCTGGCGGAGTTGAAAATTAAAAATGAACTACAGTACCAGCATCGATTTTGTCACATCCAAACGAAGCGTAGCGCAAAATTTCGTTTCGCTTAAAACGCAAATTTTCGTTCACTTACCAAGCTACGAAAAATTACATTCGCTAATACGTCTTTCAGGCGAAGCCTGAAAGACGTATTAGCGAATGTAATTTTTCGTAGCTTGGTAAGTGAACGAAAATTTGCGTTTTAAGCGAAACGAAATTTTGCGCTACGCTTCGTTTGGATGTGACAAAATCGATGCTGGTACTGTAAGAANAACTTGAAGAAAAGCCAAATCTATGCAAAAACAATCGATCAACGGTGGACATAGCTTGAACATAATAACTGTCCTGTTAAACCACAAATATACTTTGATTTTGCAGATTCAGTCATCCTTCAAACAATGAGAGCTATTATAATTTATATTTTTTCCGTAGCATGCCGCAGACACGAATCCCTCTGTGTTGAATCTAGAAACTATTTCAGTTTACAGCGAGAAAAAAACACAGTCGAAACTAAAGACAACATATGCATATCGAAGTCCGTATTGTTTTCTCATGTACGCACGAGGTTAGACTAGAGTTTCTCTGCTTGGAAGTGGTTATTGCACTTTTTCAGTTTGAAGTAATTCCAGATGATACCCGAAAGAACAATATAGGCCAGACGATGAAACATTCATTATTATTGTTCAGGGTATTCCGAATATCTATGATAAGTCTCGGCCAGATTATAGTGATTCCAAAAAGAAAGAAAACTCTTGGAAAACAGTTGCTAAGATAACAGTATGTCATCAAAGTCCATTTGGCTTGATAAGTTACTAACTAAACAATGGGAGGTATAAATGTAAAATCAAGTCAATGAACTCTAACCACAACAAAGCTCAAACAACACAAATACAATAGTTCAGGGCTGAAAACAGACGACAAAACTCACGTGGTTTCGCATATCGTTAGTCAGCTTTTTTTTTTCGGAACTGCTTGCAGAAGAGAAATGAGTATAAACATTTGAAGGGTCAGAGGGAAAAACGATGATAGTCCATTTTTTTACGAAAATTATTTAATGGTGCCATCTGTTGGTTTATGAAGTGTACTATCGATATCTAGAATGAGTAAGGGTAATAACAATGATAGTCCCCTTAAAAACACATTCTAAAATAAGAACCAACAGGGAATTTTACGAGAATAAAAACTTTGTTTTCTGTTTTGCAACATATATGCAAATTGTAACTACCATCGTTTTTCCCCCCTGACACTTCATTTGTTTTGCGGTCTCTGGTAGCTTGCGTGTTGCGCAATCCGGTATCCGGCAAGGAACATAAACTAAGCTTTACGGCTGCCAATGACCTTTTTCATATTTATTTTTTTACAATTTNTTTTATTGTGAGCCTTGCTCTTGTGTATGTTATTTATCTATTTTCATTTGTACACACATTCGTCATCATCCCTTACGCGGGATTCCAGCCCACAACCTTCTGGTCCACAGTCAGGTACTCTAACCACTCGGCCAAGCAGGTCGGCTCCTGGATCAGTTTGTTTCATAGCTCGATGCTGACTGAGTGCCAGGCATATAACATGTACAATGAATTAATGCAGCTAAACAGGCCACCCACCATCTTTGTAAACCACTTGTGTAAGCCTCCCCTGCATATTCGTTTTAATTTCATATCAAACAAGATTGGCAAATCACGAAACAACCATTGGTTTTGCGATTAGAGTGGCTGTCACTTAACACTGACTCAACGGATCTCATACTTATTATGAGCATTACACAAGATGCGTATCTACTATATCTTGGTTAACCCTCGTATTTATTCTACTAAATATAAGATACTTTTCAGTCAAACGCTCCACACACATTGTAGTATGTAAAATAATTCATATTTAAAAATAGACTTACCCAAAAGCAGAGGAAGCCATTCATTGTAAGTAATATGCTGTATTATTGCTGAATTGATCCTCCTTGCTTCTTGATACAGATCTTCGTCTGTCCAGTGAGGATTGAGCTTAGCTAGATTCTTTGCAATTCGGTTATGTTCACGGGTGAAAAGCGTAACAATTGTCACCGTTTCAGGTACTAAGCTGATTCGAGAATCGCCTAAATAAAGGATGATTTGAAATTATTAACATGTTAATATTAAAGCTTAAAATATGCATATAGCCTATATTGAAATGCTCTTTCAATCATAATAAATTAAATCAATTGTTTTGACATGTTCAGTACCTCCATCGAAACATTTGTCACACGAGTAAAACAAATCTGACGGAGTATCTTTAGGGGGCAGAGTACTCTTGCCTGGGCCTTTCTGAGTTACAATGTTTCCTCCACGGCCAGTTCGTAAAGTTTGTGCAGCCTGATTGTTCGCGGCGTATATGCTTGATCCGTCAACCCAGGGTGTATTCTCGTTAGTCTGTGAAAATACAAATAATATTAGTGGCACGGGATATTTGAAAGGTTGCACTGTCTGTAGTGTAATTATGGCTATTCCGATCAATTGGCTATTACAGTCAACACTCTGTACCCAATTAACTTAAATACAGCTATGTCATTACTACTGAATGTCACGTAACAAACGTGCACACTAAAAATGCTCAGTGTCCTGTATTCTAAGTCACCAAAAAAGAGCACGAACTGTTTTCATATTTCCATGAAAATCCTTAATAAGCATATTTATAGTGTATGTTCATTTGTTAATTCAAGAGTCTCTGAGGTCAAAGTTATACGCAGCTAACCAAATGTTGTTTCGTGGGACTGAAACCTGCACAGGTCGTTGACGTGAGCTTTAATCCAGTAAAAACGCTGAATTCATCGTTAGATAACGACTGGAGAGATTTGAGATGCTAGTTCGAGGCGTCAGCAATGGCTACGGCAGTTTTCAGTTGCTAAGCATGGAGGTAATCATGGATGTAAACTCAGTTGTTGAAGACGATGTTATCTTCTTCTTCCTTGATGGTTGCTTTTGTAGAATCCTTTTAACAGAAAAGGGACTGGAATATTCAATCTCATAATGCACCTCACTGGTCGTGGTGCCCACTTCGAGTAGTTTGATGGCTGTAGATACGTCAAATAAACACCTCACTGACGTTGTGAATTTCTAAGGTTTGTGCGATTGGAAGGGCACTATAGAAGCACNATTGTGCCCTGNTTCACAAGCCGTATTATTTGTGTACTTTTGGGGCACTTCAGTAGATTTGAACTTTACTTCTGATGGTGGCTTTTGCTATGTAGTAGGAGTTGTTGCAACAGAGAGAGAGGCAAATAAAGTTGGGTGATGTTGGTCGTATTCAGTATTATCGATGTCGTTTGACATGTCAGGATTGGAGGCCGGTTTGATGCATACCATCTCCTCCGTCTGTGTCTCAGCATCAACGTCAGCGCCTTTGTTACATTCTGAGCCTTGGTCGGGGCCGCAGTCTCAGGAGCTAGTTGAACGACTAGTCAAGAGTTAAATTTCTAAGTTTGAAACTGAATTTGTTATAGGAGTTTCGATGATTTTGACTGTTTTTTTTTTAATTCGTTTTTACATGTATTGAATTCAACTTTTTATTTCTTATTCATAAACTCGCCAGGTGCACATGAAATCCAACATCCCATTTGTTTTGAGGCAACCCACATGAGTCCTTCCCTTAATTGAGCTAGATTTACATAGAGAGGTGTTTGTTTAAAATGTGTAACAGTTTTGTTTTAACTAAGTAACAGTCGCACCAAAATTTGTAGGTTTCATTCACACGCAAGAGTGGGTAGTGTGAATGTCGTAATAAACCAACAGTAGTACTTTTTTTTTGTCGTCAAATGACCCATCTGGTGTTGGCACGTTGTAAAACACGCGTCATCATCTTTTAACCGAGCATCTGCAAAAATCTCTATTAATATGATTTTTGCATAAACCTTTAATTTAGTACATTAACGAATTTACGGAAGTTAACCTGCTAAACAGTACTGCAAACGTAAGTTATACAGGGTGTTCCATTTTAAACGGACACATCAAATTACTCGACAAATATTAAAGATACAAAAAACTTTTTATACAAACGTTGCATGGTCTAAAGGGGGTAATCAAATTATGCTAACGAGGGGCCTGTTAAGGCCACCCTGTTTTAGATAAGGCCATCAACATTAATTTTTTAAATGGGAACACCTATTTGCAATTGCACCAAATGAAAGGACGGTAAAAATTCTATCTGATATGCCGTTTATTTTAATGTTTACGCGACCCTTGTATCATTTTTTATATCAAAAGTACCACCGGCAATAGCGTGACCCAAGGTGTACCACGTAGAGGTTGCACATCGGATTTACACATGTATGTGTGTGTGCGCNCGCGTGCACAGATCTAAAGAAACTGCTCAAATTGTCCGCCATTTTGTCCCAGTCAAATTTGCAGCCTCCTTTAGAAATTGGTCAATGTCGACAGCAAAACGTCTTCTGGTATATTTGCACATATTTGTTCCGTTCTTTCAGGTCCAACACAGTTGTTGGTGGCTGGCGGAAAACTACATCTTTCAGGTAACCCCACAAGAAGAAGTCCAGTAATGTAAGGTCGGGTGATCTGGGTGGCCGCGAAATCGGGCCACCGCGACAGATCCATCGAATTGGAAATACGTTATTCAGGTATTCACGGACAACTCGTATGAAACGCGTCTTGTTGAAACCACATTCGTTGTGTCACATCCAATCTGATATCTTTGAGTAGGGGTGGCAACTCATGATGAAGAATGTGCAAATATCTCTGTCCATTCAGCACTGTATGAAAGAAAAAGGTCCAATCAGATGTCCATCGATTATGCCACACTACACATTGATCGACCAGCGGTATTGATACAAGGGTCACGTAAACATTTTTGAAAACGTCATATCAATTAGATTTTTTCCCTCCCTTTCACTTGGTGCAATCGCAAATAGGTGTTCCTATTTAAAAAATTAATGTTGATGGCCGTATCTAAAACAAGGTGGCCTTAACAGATCCCTCGTTAGCATAATTTGATGACTCCCTTCGGACCATGCAACTTTTGTCTAAAACGTGTTTTTGTCTCTTATATATTTGTAGAGGTATTTGAAGTGTCCGTTTAAAATGGGACATCCTGTACAATTACAAAATAATTTCATCTCATTTAGCGCAGAAATTATTTCCTGGTAAATGAGTGGACAGGATAAACAAAAATGTCTNTCGGTAGACGTAACCAACAGGTTTTCTCGTGAGTTTATCCGCAATGTAGAAGAATTGACACACAAATTGCTCTTTCTACAGTTCCAGGAACGATTTTGTTATATCCAAACGAAGCGTAGCGCCAAATTTCGTTTCGTTTAAAACGCAAATTTTCGTTCACTCGCCTGAAAGACGTAGTAGTGAACGACACTTTTTCGTAGTTTGGTAAGTGAACGAAAATTTGCGTTTTAAGCGAAACGAAATTTGGCGCTACGCTGCGTTTGGATGTGACATAATCGTTCCTGGTACTGTACAGCATCCACGTACATTACTGGGAAGCATTTGACATCTAAGAACGTATAGAAATATGACAGAGAAAATCCCTTCTCCTGTAATTCAGAGACGTATATTAGGTGATATTTTACTGTACATACAGTTCAAACATAATATCCCATTAATGAATGGGATACATTAATTACTAATGGAAAAGTTAAACCAATCATCACTACAGCTGTTGGTTTTGACTGTCATTTCTGAAAAACATAAGAGCACCTACATGTAGAAGTTGTATTTGAAATGTTTTGATTTAAATGGTTGAAAATAAAACTTTTGTACAAAGATTTCTGTTTCAAAGAAAATAATACATACCGGATCAACATATCCGAAGTTTTGACAGTCAGCTCTCAGTGCAGGTAATATTCTGACAAGTCGCATACAACGCATGTTATATGGACCAAAGAAAGGATCCTTCGGTGGAATATCGATGGGTAAACAACTGGGATGCAGCTGGGGCTCTGGTAAGACACTTTCACTGTTTGGAGTGCAACACCTAATTCCGAAAAATGAATCTGAAATATAAAAATTGTTATGTCACAAAACACAGTAGTAAATATAATACATCAAGTATTTAATTTTTTTAAATAACTTACCTTTTAGTAATGCTGTAGGAAAACGTTGAAGATCAAGAGCCAAGAGGAAGCCGAAGTTTCTAAAGGTCGTTGTTATTTCACTTTCCAAATTTGACGTTCCAGTGTGTACCGTAGTACTTACAAGACGTGCTGATGGCAGGCTTGAGCCATCAACTGATCTTCGAGGTTCGCGTATACCTGCAAACACATGTAGTTGCTATACACTTAACCGATATACGGTATTCACAACACAATTAAAATTCCTGAATACATATCTGCATTCACCCGACATGTTTTCTACATCGATCACATACATAATCCGCTTTATTTTACAAACATCACTCGCAGCATAGAAAAAGTCTACTCATCACTAAAGCTATACATGCAGGATCGCCCCTAGGGAAGATGTACTGTATCTATCAGATAACTCTCTCCGAGTTCCCAGTACACGAGAGCCCAAAAAGATCTGGTAGATTTTTTAAGAAATTTTCCCGGGCTCACAGGACATACAGTACCAGCATCGATTCTGTCANATCCAAACGAAGCGTAGCGCGAAATTTCGTTTCGCTTAAAACGCAAATTTTCGTTCACTTACCAAGCTACGAAAAATTAAATTCGCTGTTACGTCTTTCAGGCGAAGCCTGAAAGACGTAGCGAATTTAATTTTTCGTAGCTTGGTAAGTGAACGAAANNTNGCGTTTTNAGCGAAACGAAATTTCGCGCTACGCTTCGTTTGGATATGACAGAATCGATGCTGGTACTGTACGTGCTAGCAAAGGGGGATATTTCGTTCACTTACCAAGCTACGAAAAATTAAATTCGCTACGTCTTTCAGGCTCCGCCTGAAAGACGTAATAGCGAATTTAATTTTTCGTAGCTTGGTAAGTGAACGAAAAATTGCGTTTTGAGCGAAACGAAATTTCGCGCTACGCTTCGTTTGGATATGACAGAATTGATGCTGGTACTGTAGATAAAAAAAAATAGGCTGATCTTTTTGGGTCTATTATTTCCAGGTATGCCGTACATTGGTGCTCAAAAGACATCGGGTTGAGCTTCTGGTGTAAATTGTCCGCAGGCCTATAGTACCCCAAAACATGGGGTTTAATTCTGGTGGGCGTAAGACTGAAGGGTAAAAGTAGGGGGTCAAATTACACCAATAAATTAAACAGTTCTTATACTTGAGTTTTAAGAACATAAATCTTATTTTCGTCAAATTAAAAAAATAACTGCACATTAGTATATACCTTGTTACTTGAGATTACAGGAAAACTTTTAAGTGGTCACTGCTCTATTCTAAATTAATGTGTCGGGAATCTTTTACAGTAAAACATCACATTAATATACTGTATATGTTCAACAAATTATTAGTAAGTGCATATAATCATTTCTTTAACTTACCATCGGCATAACCAGGAGCTACAAGTCGTAGGAATGGAGATCTGCCTTGACCCATGTTTGGTCTTTGAAGATTGTTGCAGCTGCCATCAATAGTCCTGTACTTACTAGCAAAGTTACACTTTGGGTTATCTCGGCAAATTCCTTGAAAGGTAGTGCCGCGAGCAGACACTCTCGCTAGGCCAAAAGCTGCCTGCTCAGGAGACAAATGAAGCCTAGAACACACAGTAATTGAAAGTTGTAGACTTTACATAGTGATATTAGTCTAACACATATTAACTGTATTTCGTGTGACTCGATTTATACATGATATTGAGATCCATGTTTTTACTAGGGTTGATACATATATTTTAAATCTTTATTTCCTCCCAAAATACCGTTGTGTTTATTTTTTTAACACTACTACTGATACAACTTAAATATTAACAAATGCGAGTTATGTGTTAGCAATGAAATACTTATGCTTACCTAAATTTGGCATGATAAGTTCATAAAAGGTTAAAAAAAACTGTATGTACAGTACCAGCATCGATTCTGTCAAATCCAAACGAAGCGTAGCGCGAAATTTCGTTTCGCTTAAAACGCAAATTTTCGTTCACTTACCAAGCTACGAAAAATTAAATTCGCTATTACGTCTTTCAGGCTTCGCCTGAAAGACGTAATAGCGAATTTAATTTTTCGTAGCTTGGTAAGTGAACGAAAATTTGCGTTTTAAGCGAAACGAAATTTCGCGCTACGCTTCGTTTGGATATGACAGAATCGATGCTGGTACTGTAGAGTAACGTATAGGAACCACTACATTTTCAGATTTTAAGGCACATTTCTGCAATTTCTCTAAGGTATCCGAACCAGTGACTTTTATGTTTAACACAAGTTGCTATCTTTCTATAACTTACACTAATGCTGTTGAACGCCGCAAATGAAAAATAAGTTTGTATAAGGACTTGCTATGTTTTGTTTCGTTATTTAAGTTAATGGTCCCATGGTCCAGACTACGATGGTCTAACGGAGACCCCATCCACGTCATAACGACGCTTCATGATGATTGAATTTTGCTACTCACTCGACACATAGCTGATGGTGGGTTCTTTTACATCAATCGCTTAATAATTGGACCCCGGAAGACGCCTGAGTGTGGCGTGCTTCACAAGCAGACTCTTAGGATAACCCCATATTCTCAGGGATGGGAGTCATCCCCGGGATTTGAACCCGGGACCTCCCGATCAGGAGTCGAGCACTCTACCATTAAGCCAACCTTTTTGTTTCTGTAGCTCCTCGCTACTTGTTTCTTTTTATTTCGTGAGCCTTGCTCACATTTGGTTCTACACTTCATTTTTCCTTATACTATTGACAACACACACGTATACGACATCACACCCATCCATGTCTTACGCGGGATTCGAGCCCACAAACTTTGGGACAGGAGTCAGGCACTCTACCTACTCCCCCAAGCAGGTCGACGTCCTGTCGGTTTAAAAATAATGTCTGTCTACCTACAATACCAGGAACGATTTTGTCATATCCAAACGAAGCGTAGCGCCGAATTTCGTTTCACTTAAAACGCAAATTTTCGTTCACTTACCAAGCTACGAAAACATTTCATTCGCTACGTCTTTCAGGCAAACGCTTCGTTTGGATATGACAAAATCGTTCCTGGTACTGTAGGAACCAGCAATAGTGCCCTATCATTGTAAGATCACATAAAGTGGCAGATAATTTTGCAAAGACACCGTAATTCAACAATATTTTCTTCATTTTCTAATGAATATCGCGAAATCTCGATATCGTATGAACTTTCTGGTGGCATATATAAATTTACCTACACCAAAATTATAAAAGACATTTTCTTGGCAGATACTAAATAACTGTCGAGTAGTAGCATGAATTAAATACCAGTCAGATTAGTCTTCATTGCCACATTTACCCAAACTTACTTTTGATATTGACTCAAAAGTTTACTTAACATTAGGTAGCTCTAGGTGTTAAGAAAATATACAAAACATAGCTTTGCATTAGTTTTAAAGCAGTTATTTCGGTTCAAATAAAAGTAGAAATGTGAAAGTTATCAATAAGTGAAAAAACAAAATTTCTTAGCGTAAGTCAACGCAANACCCGTAACAACACCGTTGTGCGTTTTGCGTAAATGAGGGATACCTTGGAAAAAATTGGTTACTCTTTTTTAAATAACCTAATTTGTTTTGTTATTTAAGGACAACGATTGAATTTTTATTTGGAAATACAAAACTTCATTTATAGCACATTTATATTTTTAACGTTATTCAAAAATGTGTGTAGAAAATATAACCCTATTGACACTTAAAAATGTTATTGCAATTTCTTTAATAATTTGTTAAATAAATGTGGTAGTACATAAAAATGATCCAGCAATTAAGCAAAACCAAAATAATTCGTATTTATTTTTCCACATAAAACATATGTTCACCAATAAAATTGCAAAATAAATTATTGCTCTTGGAAAATCACGAGAAAGATACTCACGGGTGCCTTTTCTCTGTGTAGAATTTTGTTATTGTGTGCACATATTTGTGACATTACACGTATTTACCCTACGTAAGTTTCAGGAAATGTTACACACGTTATAGATTCTTTACATAAAATCTTATGAATATCTACAAGATTTCTTATGAATATTATGAATAATCCCTAAGATACTTTCTTAGCTAAAATATGACATTTGAGGGATATACTAAATTATTCGTTGATTTTAAAATAGCATCCCTCTGATACATGTGTATTCTGTTGTAATATTCCCAAACATGCTGGTAATATCTGTGTTATGTACAGCAGGTATCAAAATGTTTACGTAAAGAAGAGTGTGTGTTACACGACTCCCTCAATATGAAACNGGACTGGTGTGATGTGTGGCTCATGGCTCCCTCAATATGAAACGGGACTGGTGTGATGTGTGGCTCATGGCTCCCTCAATATGAAACNGNACTGGTGTGATGTGTGGCAAATGACTCGCACAGTAAGAAACGTAACTGGTGTGATGTGGGGCACATCAAACAAAATTCTAAGAAGTCTGCAATGATGTTTGCATCACAACAAGGTGTGCAAGTAAAAACACGGTAAATGTTTTAACCATACAAACATCATGAAGTTATCATTAGGGGATTGTAACTAAAATTAGATATGTAAAAAAGTATTACATAATCTTCTATTTGAAGTGCAGCAGTTATATTGACGTTTAAATCATGCTGAGCATTTTGCCTAAATGGTTAAATATAGTTCTGATTATATTTCAAGTCAACTGAATTCGTTTTATTTAGGGAGTCAAAAGTAACTGAAACTCAAACTAAACGATTCAGTCATTTTCGATCGAATGCGATTCGGTCAGCAAAATGAGTGAAACACAAAAGAAGACTGAAATAGATGATCGAAATAAGAGACCGACTGCAAAGGGATCGAAACATCGATCATCTATTTCACTCTTCTTTTGTGTTTCACTAATTTTTCTGAATGAATTGAATTCGATCGAAAATGACCGAATCGTTTAGTTTGTTTCGATTACTCTCGATCCTCTGATATTTAATCGCTCATGGAATATCAATCGTTNCAATTTCAGATACAGTAGATGTTATTGCTGTCGTCCGATGACGAGTCCCTTATCTCGACTGAAAGAAGCTATACGCTCTGAGACAATATTGTAAATGAAACCAATTCAACATGTAAATCTTTTCCAATAGAAAGAAAATACGCTTTTCAACGTGAAACCTGGACGGACCGTTGAGTTGAGTGGAGTTAAATTCATGAACGCACTGCCGCGTCATCTGCATTAGTGTTGGTTGCCTGTAATTCTGTTGCGTTAGTATAGTTCAATTCGTGCGGACAGCAGTCCTGTAGCCGATTTTTAGCCGAGATGAGTCTTCGATTCCTGGACATAAAATGGTCGGAGGACGAAAATCGTGTAACCCGTCTAGTCAATATTTCAGGTACGATGCAGTCACCAATAAATCCAAGTGCAATGTGAGACAATGCAACAAGTTTTCTCGGTAAATTATATGTTTCTGTCAGTACTAAATTGGCATAACTATTGTGTGTCATGGTTCAGAGGTATTTTGTGTACGTATGTGTATTCGAATCGTGCACATTTATTGTTTATGTTTATATAATTGTGACACTGTGATGGACAGAAATACTACGGCCGGATGAGTGAACACGCTGTTAATAAGGGGCCACATACACCTATATGGGTAAAAATAAATAATAGTGGTTTTTTTCTGATATGGCTAAATAGCTATGTAATCACATGGTAAATAAAAAAAAAAGCTAGTATCGCTACAGAACCGAACTGCGTGGATTGATTCCAAACTAAAATGGTATCCTAAGCGTTTATACAAGTTAAACACCCAGCACCCAAATTAATTCTAAGACTATTTACGTTACCCTGCCCAGTGACACTCCAATTCACTCGCTTTTTTTCGGTTAGTATTGGTTGTTGGGAGACAGAGAACAGCAAAAAGTAATAGTTTTCACCAATTCAATATTTCCANTAGAATAAAATTGAAACAAAAGACTTGAGTATAACCTGTATTTAAATCAAAGTACATCGATACAGCGAGTGGCACGATCTAGCAAATACTGGAACGACCTCTGCACGTTTTCTTGTGGTATGGCCCGAAGACTCGCTGCCACAGCCCTTTGGATGTCTTCAACATCTTCAAAGAGGCGCCCTTTCAATGTTAACTTCAGTTTGGGGAACAGAAAATAATCGCAGGGGGACAAATCTGAGGAGTAGGGTGGACGATTGAGTATAACGCACACTTGTTTTCGGGCTAAACATTCCTGTACAGCTACTGCCCGATAAACGGGTGTATTATCGTGAAGAAGAAACAAACTGCTTGGTGCCAAATACTCAGGTCGGACATGGCGAATCCTCTTCCATAAGTGTTCCAGAACACAAAAAGGTTCGTGACAGTTTGTCCCTCAGGGACAAATCCATGATGATCTTGTATCCGTTCTCTCACTTTCGCAACGAGTTCCTCGTTACGAACAAAAATTGGACGCCCGGACCTGGCTTCATCTTCAATCTACCTACACAGTATGAACAGAATCATATATTAGATGGCAGCACCTACCGTCACGAGTTTATCAAATTTAGATTTCGCGTGGTGACAAATTTTTTTCCACAGGCGATATAGGGCTTTTACCCACTACTTATTGTAAGACACTATAGTACAGGTCTTATTATTTGTTTTCTTTAGTGTATGTCTTTGAGATTTTAATTAATTTTAAAGCTATGACTTGCTTCTAACATTTATACAATTATAATTATAGGTGCAGATTAGCACCGGCCACTCGCCAGTTGGCGAGTAAAGTACCATAAGTGGCGATTAAAAACTTTGGTTCCAATCGCCAAAGTGGCGATTGCTTTTTTACAATTAATAACCAATTATTTGTACTAAACCTCAGAAAGAGAATAAGTAAAGTTTCAGCTTCCTAACTCTCGTCATTTTAAGTCGTTAATGTTATCAGTAATCATCAATTTAGGTCACTGATATCAGTGACAGACTGCCCAGCAGGTGCAATAATTCAAATTCCGAAAATACATGACGCACTGCAGTTATGCTAATAAATATGTACTCCGCAGTTTAATGACTGTCGCTGATAAATATATTGGAATTGACTGACTACTATAATTTTATCTTTAACTTGGTTCATGTGAACATGTCTAAATCAAGTGGAAAATTACGTGGTGAAAACAGTCTGCTTGAAAAAGACCAATCTTCAAAGATTACAACTTTCTTCGTAGCATTGTTCTTGCTTCTCTTGAGTTCAAAATTGGGGTGTTAAATAATTTGGTAAGAACGCGGGCTAACGACACGTTTTACGCGTTATACAAATACATCTGAAATATGAACAGTAAAAACAAGGCAAATGGAAGACTGAAATTAGGAATATACAAATGACAGTTTAAAAATTAATATTGATGGATAAAAATTAAAACTTTACCTCGCTGCCGTGTTTGCGTATGTAATATTATAATTGTTTATCGAAAGTCCGGGATCCCGGCATTAAAGCTTTCGGTAACCAACACCACTGTTGCCGTGCGTAGGATTGCGGATTTACGGCAAATATTTTATGCGTTAACAAATGTGCCTAATAGCCGATTCCTGTCAAATACTTCTAAAAATACGAAACGCAAAAACAAGAAAAGTGGAAGAATGGTAGTCCTATTAGGAATTTATAAATCAATAACTAAAGGTACGTGAAATTCGCAATTGCGATAAATACGAATTTTAGCATTTAAGTTTCCTTTATAAATGACCGAATTTCAAGGTCGCTGGAACCCGAAACTGGCAATATTGAAATTGCGACGAAAAGCGATAAATGTAGTTTTGGGCGAAATTATGACATAAATGCTAAATATTTGCTAAAAGT
>KZ883300.1:10280-22022 GCA_003456935.1 Machilis hrabei
CTTGGTAAGTGAACGAAAATTTGCGTTTTAAGCGAAACGAAATTTCGCGCTACGCTTCGTTTGGATATGACAGAATCGATGCTGGTACTGTATCTCTCCCCTAGAAAAGAAGTACACCTCTGACTATGAGAGCGCGAACTCTAAATCAGCATGGCATTGGTGGGACACGGTGAAAAGATTTCATTTTTTTTTATTATGTTACAAGGTTCATCAGATAAAAATTACCGTGTAATGAAACTGAATCAATACAAGCTGCCATGTATGTTACGAAAAGATAGATCTTGCACGTGTTTGAAGACTGATTGATCACTGTGCACACAATTTTTTGCAGTAAATGCATTTACGTTTCATATGCAGAAGCTATATCTCGAAAACTATTTGGCATAAAACGCTGATATTCGACCCAAAACGTTTCACTCACTCATTTTTTTTCAACAGTACTGACGAATTCGAATTCTTACGCTTTTACACTATTTTCAAAACAGTATTTAGATTATATAAATTTTTTAATCTTTTAAGTAATGAGTGTATTCGAGATAATAACAGTTGTAATCAAGTTTACTTTTAATGTCATACAAAGAGCATATAGGCGTATAAAACGTTTGGCAGTTTTTAAAATTAAATATAATTTAACCAATACTATTATTTTGTTTTAATTGAAATCTACAAAACGCTCAATTTCGTATGTTTATTGCTAAATTTGGAAAAGGACCTAAAAGTGACGCATGTCTTTGAAGTTTGTTTACCAACAGTGGATGAGTATTAAATTAAGGGCTTACAGCGGTGAAAGTTGACAATTATGGGTTTCTATCTCTGCTTCTGCTTGTTTGATATTTTGCCTTGTTCCACGTTTATATAGCTACATCGCTTGCTTTGACATGGTTGCCTGTGTGTGTCGCGCAGAGTGTTTGGTGTTGTGTGAATGCTTGTCACGGAGCCGAATGTTGAAAGCCCCCTGCAGCCAAGTAAAAGGCACAATGCCGTTTTATGTCTTCGTGTAGAAAGTTTGTAATTGGTCGAAGTTCGCCAATGGAATTCTAATCTACTCAAATCTGAATGGAGATGATAATGGCTTTCAAGTGTGCGCTGCGATTAGGAGAAGACAATTAAGGTACGCGATTCTAGGATACAAACATTACTGCGGTTGTTATGGTGATACACTCCTTCCTCCACGAAGGGCTGGTTGGTTAATGGTATTGTACCGAGCCGAAAGGAACAACGTTGTACAGCAAGAATGTACAGCGAATAGAACATTACGTCAAGGGATTGTAATTCTGTAACAATTTCTTAAATTGAAAATTTATTATCGGATAATTATTTAAACGGACTTTTTCTACTGGTTTTCCTACTGGTTTTCGTGGAACTTTGTATAAACTAATACACCATTTGATCTAAAGGATGATTCGAAAGCTAATTAATGCCTTTGTCTAAAGATGAGAAAGCTGTAGCAAGGTTGCAGATGAATATGTGAAAGTTTCCACTATGTCTACCATTCTGTTTAAACTTCTTACAAAAGTTTTTGCTATTCCTATTTTTTCTTGTAGCTACCGAGTAGATATATTCATTCGGTGGTCACAACAAAATAGACGTAAAACAATAACTTTTGCAAACAGTTAAAACAAAAACGGTAGACATCGTGGAAACTATCACGTATAAAGATGAAATTCATCTGGATTCGAACTTGTCGCCTTAAGTAAATTAGTAGGGCTTAGTGGTATAGCGCTCGCCTCCTGATCAAAAGGTCTTAGGTTCAAATCTCGGGGCCGACTCCTAGCCCTTAGTATAAAGGGTTATCCTACGAGTCGCCCGTGAAAAACTCCACACTAAGGTATGATCGTTGCTTTCTTTTGGGAGGGACGTTAAAAGTGGGGTCCCATCGATAAGTGTTCGATGTAAAAAAAAACCTCACCACTGGCTATGTGTCGAGTGTGAATAGGGTAAGGTAGGAGACCCATTTTTCGTCCCCCATTTGTTTTTCGCTAATTTTTCTTTGACAGTTAGTGTATAAGACCTGGAATCAATGCAGTTAGGTAGCTTAAACATTTGCCTTTATGGATCACACGTTAAAGTTTGAAAATAGTAAACAAAAAAGAACGAAATAAAAAATTTCAAAAAAATGCATTTTTCAGTTTTTTTTTAAATTATGCAAGGATACCATTTTAAAAGAGAAGACTTACATACGAAGAACATTACAAATGCTTTATTAATATTATGTGATCACAAAAAGTAGGCTTAGTAAAATAATTACAACGTTACTTTCTAAAGTGAATTTCAAAAACAAAAATGTAGGCTAAATGTCAAAAATAAAAAAAAGACTTTTAATGAAACACTAATTCCTTCAAATCGAAGTAAAAACCTGAACTTTAAGTCATTATTCACTTTTTTGATCACTAGTCACATATCCAAACAGTTGTCGCAGATGAACTGTTTCTTTATTTCTCATGAAGTGCACACCTCGTGCCACCATAGGTAGCACTTCGAGCATGATATCCATTTGTCACCACATTTGTCGCCAGATGATGGTTTCCCACAAAATTGACAATCTACATCATCATCCTCACTATCCTCATTGTCTGTTGACACATAAACGACTTCGGTCTCGTCATCAGTAGAACTGTCACTTGAAGTCTCAAGGCATGGCTTCCTTCGCTTCTGTTGTCTANTAGACTTCTTTTTCTGAAGNGNTGACGTGGCGGGTTGGGAATCTGACGAGGAAGGTTTGGAGACTGGGGATGGTTTTTCAGGACCTGAAGACGACGTTGTGATGGTTGCCTTGGTTCTTTTAGGACATGAGGAGGATGTTTTTGAGGATTTCACATTTGGGTTAGGACCTGAGGTTTTAGATCGAGGATGAAAAGAGGAATCAAATGGAAGTTTCCTTTGAAACCTGTTTGATTGGTGGCGTTCAGCAAGTTCTAATTGCGTTTTTTGTTTGTGGCATCCTGAATCCTTTCATTGTGTGGAGTTCCTGTTACTAGTAACGCTTCACCGCGCCTGTTGGATGTTGAAGGTAGAATGGATGGAACTTCTCTAATGCCTTTTGGCGAGATTATCTGGAATGAAGAGGAAACATCGTGTTGATAGACCTTCAGGGGTTGGCGGAGCTCCAGATGTTGCTGGTGCCTAGCATCTTGTACAGGAACGGACTGATTACCAGTTGACTGAACAACAAAATCGGTTTCACGGAAAATTTTTGGATTGAAATGGTAGACGCCAGTCTTTCTGAATCCATCATAGCTGTTTCCAGAAATGCCGCTTTGTCATAGCCTTCCCTAAACAGTGAAGCAACCTGAAGCTTTCTGACAATACGGTTGGGATTGTTAGCGAGCCAATTCTCGACAGATTTCGCGTATTAATGTTTCAGAGGAAACATGAAAGATACATCCAAGAGTTGTTTTTTGGCCGTAGAGTGTGGAGGCAAGCAAACACTAGAGATGCCAGTTTCTCGATCAGATGGATGTTGATCACAACTGGTTTTTCTTTAGTTGGCCTCAACTTGGCAATGAAATGTTCAAGCCATTTGAAAAAACGTGGGCCTGTGATCCAACCACTATCAAAGACGCCACCTATCGAACCAGGAGGTGCACCATCTAGCAGTTCCGCATGCCACTTCTTCTGAGGGAAGATTAACATCTGAGGAACGTACTGCCCTGCTGCAGACATACAGGTAATTGCAGTGATGGTTGCCCCTCGTTCTGCAGAAGCCAGCTTGTGTACTTCTTTTTTTCCTTTGACCGTTATTATTTTGGTCACTTTATGCTGTACAACAGAAATGCCTGTCTCATCGACATTAAATATCCTCGAAGGATTGAAGTTAATTTTTTCAATCTCCGGTTTGTAAATCGAAAAAAACCTCTGAACACTTTCAAGGTTGAATCCTTGAATCTTGGCAAGTGATAAGCTTTGTGGTTTTCTGGCCGAAAGCTGTGGGTGCCTTTTCAAGAACAGTCGCTGCCATTTTCGGCCGGCCCGTCCTGTTCCTGTAGAAAAAGGGTGGGGAAGATTGTTCCTAATACAGCTAATTGGTAAGCCATCCTCTTAAGATCTGCAAGAGTTAATCCATAATAATTCCTTTCCATTCCCAAACAATAATCGACAAGCAATTTTTCGACCTCTTCAGTTAAAGTAGGCTTTCGTTCAATTTTCTTTTGCACACAGTCTTCAGCTGCAACTCTAGACTTAACGTAGTCCTTCAGTGTTGCTCTTGGTACGTGAAACGCCTTTACAGTAGTTTTATATCCCATCATTTTATCCCTTACAGCATCTATGGCTTCTATCATTGCCTCCTTTCTCCACTCCTTACGTTTCCTCATCTGTTAAAACACAAATGAAAAATGCTACAGTATACCATGGTACCCTATTTTGAAAACCGCAATTTTGCTATCCGGAAGCTGAGTAATAGAAGCCGCCGAAGACTGCGCATAATTGCTCCTAAATAATATTTACCGATATATTTGAAAGTACACGTAATATAAGTTCATCAAGAAACAGTGCTATAGCCACATAGCGCTCGATCAGACCCATTCCGACCAGATCAGTCTCGATCAGATTCGTGCCGACCGTGTTGCCACATAGCGCCCGATTGGACCCGTCCCGACACAGCTGATTGACAAAGATGAAATTAAGTTTGTACCTTTGATTCACTTAGTTCACGGATTAAACTGAGTTTTAAAATCTACTTATTACAACTCTTTAAAACATAACCTACATGCTCCTTGAGACCAACCCACAGGCTGGCTTAAAGGTAGCGTGATCATTTCCTGATCAGGAGGTCCCGGATTGAAACCCCGGGGTAGACTTCTAGCCCTGAGTGTAAAGAGTTATCCTTCAAGTCTACCTGGATTACACTCCACTTTAATGAATGATCGTAGGCGTCTTCCGGAAGGGGTGTTAAAAGTTGGATTTCGACTGTAAGTGTTCTATGAGTGGCAAATTCAATCATCGTGGAGCGTCGTTACGACGTAGTTGGGCTTTCATTAGACCTATACCTAAAGGAATATGAGACTATAAACCAAAATAATTATCTACCGGTAGATCCAGAGCGATCGCGACTTCTGCGCATAGGTCGCGATTTATATTTTATCATCTTTAATAATCGCCTTACCTCACCTAACTGAACTAACCTTAAAAAAATTATTTGCACTTACAGTTTTTTTATTTCTGTCCAGAGTCGTCCATTGTAACTAAATAAATGTTCACGGAGGCTCTGGATGTAACGAATCCTAAAATAATATATCGAACAATCCTGAAGGGCATTATGTTTATTTCATAGTCAGTTATCCTATATCGGCAAATAATCTAGCAAAAGACTGACTGGCACATGAACACAGATAAGAAACAATAGCGGTCCTAAAACGCTAGCCTGCGGTCCTCCGGAAATCGTTGGAACTCGGTCTGAGGTACTGCCTCCAACCGCTGAGGTACTGGCTCCAACCGCTGAGGTACTGCCTCCAACCGCTGTGCTCCAACTGCATCTCGTCGTGTTTAGCCAGTCAAAAAGGAAAACAAGGAATTAAGCACCATACAATCTAGACTGTAAGCCTTTAATTTATGCATTAGCCTGATGTGAGGTACGGTATTGAATAAGTGCGTTACTATAATGGAAAAATTGAACTGAATAATGGTACAACTGCATAATGGTAGTACAGTACACATGCAATGGAAGTACGGAACTAGCTCATACACGTGAACTACAAACACCTCAAAACAAAAATAACTTAACTTGGTACAACTTTGCTAAAATAAAGTAGAGCATTACGAGCTTGTCATTAGAATATTACTGTCCTTGACCAGTTCTATGCGTAACACAAGCGTGACTTCCCTTCAAAACACAAACTAATAAATAAAAGTGGCTTAGCTTTTTATTCAAAGTGAGAAACAATAGCGGTTGCTTAGCAACTAACTGTATCGTGAATCAGCCTAACGATCTAAACGTTGCATGTGGCTATACATTCAGATGAAAATGGCGAAAGCAAATTGAAATTCCACGCCCCGGAGAAAGAATAGCAATTACTGCAGGTTGAAATGTAGGGAGTCTGTCAAAAGAGCATGTCACTTTTCTGTTCGCGATAAGCGATCGTGGAAACTGCTAGCTGACGCGCACATTAAAAACTACAACCACTATATTTGTCATTCTAGACAGAATGACACAACTCTGTTGACCTTGGTCACTCGATAGCGAAGGATTCTTTGCCTGATATATGAAACCGCCATTATTTATGAACAACTTTAAATGCTACTCATTCAACGAACGTATGTACCTCTAATCGCGTAAAAATGAAAGAAACATTCGCAAAATGACAAACTCAGATTTAATTATGGACATTCCCTGTATAAAACCACACTGTATATTACTTTAGCGTTCGTTAGATCCAGAGCCTCCGTGAACATTAATTTAGTTATAATGGTCGACTTTGGGAAAAAAAAAACTAAGTGTAAAGACTTGATTTTCAGATTAGTTCGGTTAGGTTATGTGATTAATAAATGCTTATTAAATATAATAACATTTAAATCGCGACTTCATTGCGGCTTCTGCGCAATCGCTCTGGATCTACCGGTACGTAATGTGTCTTTTGGATTTCTGACCGTACATATTACTTAATGAACATCTTACAACTGTTAGCAACGAATACTTGACAATGTTGAGTACTAGACTATTAAGCTAGTTTCAGTGGCACGGCGAGTCCAGGCGCGGGTGGCGCGGCGTAGTGATTATTGGATAAAATGTCAGCATTGACCACTCAGAGCATCGCGCCGCCCGCACCTCGCCACTGAGGAAGTAGCCTTAGGCTGGTTTTATATCATACACTAAATGATACGTACAGTATGTAAATGGATACGCTGACGGATAACACTAACGACTAACGCATTAACAAAACTACCACCGTTCATTGAAGAAAGCGAGTTGCGGCCATTTGAGGAGCTGATAACGAAATGAGGTAGGTGACAGAACGAACGCATATAATTAATACTTTCCCTGATAAAGTATTTTTCTTATGGCTTCACAAATGCTCTGCAAACTCTTGGTGGTTATTTGCTTATTTTTGTGCATAGGGAAAGTTCAAACATTAACATGTCATCCTCTTCAGGATTGTTGAACTACACGAGAAAGGAAATATTCGACAGTCACATTGTCTTGAGTTGGTGCCGAAATTTCTGGGCTCGGTCCCATAGTCCTGAAATAACCCATCTAGTGTCGACAGGACGTTTTTTGGTTATTTTTAGCTTATGGTCCTACGCTTCTGACTACGATGGTCTAATGGAGACCCCATCCTTAAGGATGATTGAATGTTGCCACTCACACGACGGATAGCCGGTGGTGGGTTCTTTTACATCGAACACTTATCCATGGGATCCCACTTTTAACGTCCCTCCCGGAAGACGCCTACGATAACCCTTTAAACTCAAGGCTAGGAGTCAGCTCCGGGATTTGAACCCGATCAGGAGGCGAGCACTCTACCAACCTGTCGTTAAACAGGACGTAAAACATCACATATCGTTGTCTTATTTGGTACCGTACTGTGATAGGTCTATGTTGTACCCACAGTCTATAACGATTTACACAAAATATTCGTGTTGAGGCATCATTCACCCTCATTCTAATGTATCTCAGTCCAGCTATCTGTATTGAGTTAGCATATATAACAAGCAACCTTACATTGATCCAAGTCCAAGATAACGTGAAAACATACAATACATAACCCGATATTAGATAATTTTTTAACGCGTACAGAAATAAACGGCCAGGCGTTAAAATTCTGAATCATCTACTAGAATATTTGTAGCACACACTAGCATATACAAAAAAGTGAAGACACACTCAATTTAGAATTCTATTGAAACATCACCATTCTAACTTAATACATTCTCAGAACAGTGGAGTATCATACAGATGGAATTAAAGCATCGGAACACCCTTGAACGAGGGGATGAGGCACACAGAAGTGAAAGATACAAACAAGGATTCAATGGAAAATGTATAAGCTGTTTTTGGTAAGAACTTTCTCACATACTAAGAAGACCATGCGCTTTCTGTACGGAAAAAAGTGAATTGGACAGATTTTCTCAACAATGACATGTCCTGAAGTTACCCTCACAGGTTAGTTACGATTACACTTTTTCTGCTATTCGATACAAACCCTAACTGAAAAGATTTTATTTATGTTAGCGAACCAATACTGAGCATACTATAGTAAAAAAAGTATAGATTACCTTCACATGGAATACAATCACAATATCCGTTCGTTTTCTTTGAGTCTTTCCTTATATACGGCACTGTGACTATAGGCTGAATAACGAGTCATCTGATATTGCGATTACCAACGATCCCCTGCTGAACATCAGTATTCCAGCGAAACTGCCAGTACTCCCCTTTTGTGGCGCAGACACGATTACCTTTCGAGTGACGATAGTGTTTCTCACAATTCTCAAGTAACAAGAACACAAAGCAAAAATAATACAAACTTATTCCTTTCAAATGTACGAGTAAACTAAAACTGTTCTGAAGAGGGATATGAAGATCCGTTAAAAGTGATGACCAGTTTGGTCACTTGGTGCTGTACCAAGGACTTTTGACACAATGATAACTGAGGAGACTGATAAATAGACATAATAAATGTGGGTATTTACTTTTGCACGTAGGTTTAAGGATTAATTTCATTTCACAAGTTGCCAGGCAGTGCTGTACTGGTTCAGTTTATTTTCATTGGTGAAGTTGTTCAGTATAATTTTGCGTTGAGAGAATTTATGGATTAAACATTTCTGTACACTTCCTACCCATTTATTTTCATGTAATTTACAACATCATTTTGCACTGTTACAACTTACAAGGTGTACAATATCAATTTCGTAAAGTTTTGGATGCATCTATTTATCAAGAGATAGGCCTACCCCAAACTAAGTTTTACAACATTTGGATTTTATAAGGCTAATATAAGCATTAAAAATTATCTAGCTACTTATGAATTACCTTAACAATCCAATTTTCTCTTAAACATTACATTTACATAGGGCAATCTATTTAAATGTGACCAGTCAACATTCAAACTTTTTCTCAATATATTACATAACTATAGCTCACTTTTAAGTTTTATGTTTTAGAATTACTAGCTATGCCGCTTTTCTTCCTAGTGAAGGCCTAGTCTTTGTTTGTTTGATACATGACTTAATAAATACATTATAATAGTTTGAATGTCATCATTAATCACTGGTCGCATTTAATGACAAGCATACAATTGGTAGTTTATATTTAAAAGTACATGTAAGCTTGTAGTAGCCTATGTGGATTGTAAATGCATTGAAACTTGCACTAGCTTCAATGTGCACAGTTCTGTACAATATGGCAAGTGTTAAATGACTTTTAGCACCTTTTTGATTGAAATTTATGCCAGCCTCTGCCATAAGTGGTCTCTATTGAATACCTTATCATATTATATACATGATTGCCATGAACTTGACTCTTTACGTTGAAACATTGATGTGTTGTTAATGTTGCACTGTATTTCAAACCATCTCAGGGCCACATAGTGATACTTGGGAATTCTGAGACACTCAGAACAATTCGTCAAACTTAATATCTATCTTGGTACTGTACTCTGCCTTCNTATAGCATTTCCAGTACTATCATTATTGAAAATATATTTTCTGACAATGTGGTAAAGGAAATAAAGAAACCAACAAAGTCGACAAGGGCAACACCAAGCACTATGTGGTAACACAGTAATTACGGTACTACATAGTGTTGTTAATTTTCCGGACAAAAACTAGTGGAAAATATTCCACGGACAACAAAAGAAAAAAAAAAGGAAAAAATGACAATTTATATTAATAAGAATATATTGCATTATTAAGTTCAATCTGGGATAGTTAAATAATTAAATAGAGTCCAGGCTGTAAAGTGATGAATAACAGTCTAGATTAAAAAAAAGTTTTTTAAATGTCAGTGAATTAGCTTCATGATTAAGTGTATGCCAACCTTCAAACTACATACAATACTATCAGTCATGTTTCTTTTAATTACAGGGTGGTCCATTTAAGAGGAACCACTCAATTATCACCGAAAACGAAAACATGAGTGAAAAATGTTTTAAATAAAATATTAACTATTTCAAGGGGACCATACAATGAGCTGAATATGATTTTTATAAATGCGCATTTTCAAGGTAATTTAAGGTATTTTTTTAAGTTTAACCTTGCATATTTGATTCAGGCATGGTAAAGAACAGCTTTAGACGAATTCAAACAACTTACGTATATATTATTTGTTCGAGTTTCCTCCATAGGGCTACAACCGAAAAATATTGCTATCAATGTCTACAGTTAAAGAATAATTTGATTGTATTGTTATTTTACTTCCAATTATTGCCAACGACGGGCTATTCAGGAAGGGGAAGAGAAGGGATTTTATGAGAAGTTTTTAGTAAGACAAAGAACATCCATGCTTGAGTGGGATTCGAACCCAAGAGTTTTCAGCCCAGAGGCTAGATACCTACTAGGCTACCGAAACCGATAGAGAGTTAAAGAAGCGTGTAAAACGCCAATGACAGAATGTTGTATTGAATAAAACACAATTTAATGATCCTCATTCTTTGTTGTCCTAGCTAAGAATTATTTATTTTGTACTCAGTGCACACGTATTCATGAAGCGTGGTGTACTAAATGCAATGAAACAACACAATATTTTCAGTCATTTAAATTTATTTGAGCGTGATAGTCACTAAAACTGTCTCTATAGTTACTGTGTTGGAAACAATAAATAATGCTTTCGAAAGAAGAACGAGTTGATATGGTTTTTGTTTATGGTGAATGTGAAAAAAAGTGCGAGAAGATCGGAGCGTGTGTATGCTGAAAGATTTGCATTTACTAAATTAGTTAAGCGATTTTGTGAAAGTGATAGTGTAAATAATGCAACACGTGTTCGACTTCCTCGAGTTACAGAAGCAGCAAACGCAGTAGCAGTTCTGGCACATTAGTACACATCAGCTTGAACGTGAAGGTGGTATCAGCAAAGCAAGCATTTTACGAATTCTGCATCAGTACAAATTAAACCCTTCACAGAATTCACTACACTGGTTAAGACAAGTTGCAAAACATAGACCATGGGGTATAAATGTATGGTGCGGTATATTGAATGGTTGCATCATACGACATTACTTTACTGACTGGACAGAAATATGCTGGTTTTTTGTTTGAGGAGCATCCAAAGTTATTAGAAGACGTGCCACTCCATGTGAGACAGGTCATGTTATTTCAACATTATGGTTGCCCCGCTCAATATTATCATGTAGCACAATCAATTTTGGATATCAAATACCCAGAACGCTGGATTGGACGTGGAGGTACCAATACTTTGCTCACCTCGATCTCCGGATCTAACTTCGCTTGATTTTTTTCTTGTGGAGTTATCTCAAGGAAAAAGTGTATGTAACAGCACCTACAGATATGCGTCTACGTATTATAATAGAATGCAGCAAAATACATGTGGATACAATAACGAAAAAGTATGCCAGCCTATTGCATGATGAAGTTCTTCACCCTTCTGTCGTAAACGTAATGTATTCTTCTTGGCTGTAGGGTGTGAAAAAAACTCGTGAATAGCACGACGTTTCGAGTTTAATTGAACTCTTTATCAAGTGCTAATGGAGCGCGTACAGATGTCAAAATCAGACTGACTCCATTTACAAAGGCAAGCTATATATATACACAGAGAAGTATCCTTAAATGAAGCGTCTCAACACAGCTGAG
>KZ883310.1:9731-20398 GCA_003456935.1 Machilis hrabei
TTTTCATTAGGTATGATACGGGCCATAACTCGTCAAAATATAATAAAATTCCAACAATTTTATCAAGATTTATCACAAAATATTACGGAAGGACGGGTAGACTGATGGACAAGAAGCTCGTATTTTATATATAAACTGTAAGAATCAAGACATGATCTCTCATGAGCTTAGTATGAAACTTGCATTACGAATGTGAAATTCATGAAAAACAACAATCAACAAAAACAGTGACATAAAAAAAAATATTTCCATATGCTATTAGTATGTTTCCAGAAAAGGTGTGCTTTCTGGTGTGCTTTCCAAGTCTAAAATGTGTGTGTGTGTCTTCATTAGTCACGCTTTTCTATTAAGATCAGTTTGTTGTGGTATATTCCATGTCTCATTCAAGTTCAACTTTTCAATTAAATATAAGGCATTTTCACAAATATTCATTCCACGCCGTTATTATTCGCTGGAAAATTTACATGTCGAAAGATATGCGGGAACATGCACTTTCACAGTATTTTTCAATGTATTATTAACCAGTTTCAAAATGGCGGTTACAACCAGTTTCAAAATGGCAGCCAATCACAGGGTTTTAGTCTTAAAACAATATAAATGTCTCAGGCAGTGTTGTTGGTTTTTCCACATGTCCACACATATGCAACATGGCATATCTGTAAATATTTTTCTAAAATTGTAGCAGTTCATCTTATGTAAATATAAATAGTATTAGTGAATTCGCCAGAAAATTTACATGTCCAGAGACATGCTGGAAGTAGGGGTCACATGATCAATTTACATCAACTAGTTTCAAAATGGCACCCACCACAATAATTAATTTTAAGAAAATTCACAGCAGATCATTAAAAATAGTCGAATCAAGTTCGGTGGAAAATTCTACCCTTAAAATTACTATTGTGTAATTTTAGAAATTTGTAAAAAAATATTAAAAAAATTGAACAAAAAAAGCAATTTTAATTTGCTCGCTTATGTAAACTAGGATTTTTCCTAAGTCTACAAATTTTTGTTGGAAAATTTTTTCCCTCCATAAAAGATACCACACAAAAATATTAAACAAAAACATTTTTTTTTCAATTTTTTTTTGCCTGACGACATGTCATGTGACTGCCACCATCTTGCGGCAGTCCATGAACTCTCAATTGTTATTCACTTTCATAAAATAAAAGTACTTGTAATTTCGGTGCTACTTTTGCGCTACCAATAACGGATTTAAGTAGCATGCTACTAGCTTAGCTATTTGTTTGCTATCATCTAAACCTAGCATGCTACCCAACCCCGGTAGAAAGCCGTTTCGAAACATGTCTAAAGTAGACTAAGGAAAAAGGAAAGCAGATAAAGCAACTGAAAAGAGATCTAAGTGTAATTATGTAAATGACTATGTGTATCATCGTAAGTCGCAATGAAACATATAAATATATTAATAAAAAGTTATACAACGTGTAAAATAATTTACTGGAAAATTACCAAACTTAATATATACAGAGCCGGTCCTTTTGTTTTAAAATAAATAAAGTCTCTCGCCATGTAATGTGCATGTGTTTATATTATTATCATCACCGGCTGTTTCCATGTATGCGTGAAGCAGCAAGCCAACACGGGAGAAGGTGAAACAAGGAATGGCCCACTGCTTGTGACGTCATTACGTTCTAGGCAGGCCTTCCCTTTAGGTGGTGTTGGTCATGCTAACCCGTTTTGACTCTTAGATTGTTCTCCACCGTCAGGCACTGCCACTTCTTTGAAGTGGGACGGAATGTCGGGGTCGACCGCGTCATTCTAACCCATTTTGACTCTTTGATCGTTCCCGACAATCTCCCCTATCGTCACGCTATGCCATTTTTTTTAAGTGGTACAGAATGTCGGGGTCGACCGCGTCATCCTAACCCGCTTTGATATTTGGATCGCTAAACCACCGACAAGTAACGCCAGATAAAATGGGTAGGCTTGTCGGTGGAACATCCCGTCGTTGGTGGACCTTGTCATCGCCCCGTTTTGATACACCTTATATCAGAGAAACAGTTGCCTAGAAATGTTCAAATACATTAATTTTTGTAACAAAAATTCCAGCTGGGTGTATATTTAGATCCTTCCAAAATATCACATATTAAACATCAGTATTTGAAGATAAAAGGTGCTCTAACAGTGTTATGAATGAATGTACTCGTAGCCACCATCAATTTTTTTGTCATAAAATGTCAACACTTGTAAATGTTTTGCAATACCTCTAGACATAAATAATACATTTTTTTTTATATACTTGATGTTGTACTTACTACATTATTTACTGCTTAATGTGTATATAAAAAAAACAATGCAACTGGACTAATAGTTAATAAACCGCTAAAATCTTGAAAACATTGTAGTCTTATGAAAACTTTATAATAACAAAAAAATCACTATCTTTAAACAAATGAGATTGACAATCAGGGCATGGGTTACAGACATACAATTAGTTTAATGATAATATATTTGTTTGTTTCACCAAACAGAATTAACAAAAGTGAAACTGGTGAAAGTGTAGAATAATAAATGACATTCTAAAATCATAGGGCAAGTGCAGCCACCCGTTTCACAGCAGCGTCATGCAGTTAGATTCTGTATATGATTTACACACAATCCTACAGTCTGATCTTTGAAATGACATATCTATTGTTAATTAATGCATATATGATTGGTTGTCATGATATTTATATAGACAGATTGAATTTTCTATGACCGCTATATCACAATCCCACATCGATATATCATAATCACACATCGATACAGATTTCAAACATCGATATCGAACAGCAGAATCGATTTTCAAACTTCGATATTGAACATCGAAATCAAATTTCAAACATCAAATATCGATATCGAAATCAAACATCGATATCGCAGGTCTGATGACTTTATGTCANGTGATCNGCTTTGTTTGCTTAGCAACATCTCCTTCCAAGCCAACTCCTTATCTAATGTGACCTTTGGAACGTGACGTCATTTGATGAAATTCAAATACTGGCTGATATCGATACACCACCTCGGCCAATCAGAAGCCCTGAAATTTACTCATGATTACTCATGACTTAGAACTCTCATTATTCTATCAATGGAATTTTGTTTTGTAAAGAAGTGAGTTTTTAAACTATGTAACTATTTTTTATATCTGCTGCTGCTCTAATTTTGTGATTGTTTTCTATTCTCTTTTTACATATGATTCTTGACCATAATCATCATATTTTGTCATTTAAGGTTTCAGAATGTAGGAAAATATATTTATTTTAATCCTGTATTTATAGACCACTGACCACCATGCACTTTATTTACTATTCATGCATAAAATTATCATTTGTGTGTTTTATTTACAGGTTTACAAAGCAGTGTTTGCATTGAACTGGCAAAGGCAAGACGTAGAAAAGTGCATCATAGTGATACTTTGGGATTGCAGGTATTTAAATCACCTCAACATAACCATGATTGCCAGCAGTGTGGAATCCCTATACAGAGCTGTGATAATCACCTTACAAGGTGAGTTTTTAAGTCTGCTCTACATAGGTGAAATATGTTACACAAATCCTTGCATGTCCTAATAGACACAAATGAATGAGCTGAATTTAGTGTCTTCAATAATTTGAAGCATGTTGTAAAGTAAAAATATATATTTTGATAAAATGGGGGAAAGTAATGGAATGGTTAATAGATGATTGGTAGTGAAGTTGCGTCCTCAGAAAACTTGAAAGGTCTGAATCTTAGTGTAAACTTTTGTTGGGAATAATAGGTCTTACAGATAGAAAGAGGCACACTAAAGTGAAAANTACATTCTTGCTTCTGGTGATTGGTTGTCTGGTTTGCCAATATTCCACTCTTCTACTATAGTTATGTACTATGTGATACTCCTGTTGTTTTTTTACCCGAAATGGTGTGTCTTATTCAGTGATGTCATTAGGTGTTTGTCCAGTTCCTGGTAAATGCCTGAGTGGTAAAGGCAGTTTAGTATTCATATAATTAAACATGTTGATATTAATACTTGAATTCATATTACTCAAGTGGGCATTAAACCACTTAAGCTTTGATATGAATACCAGTTTTGAGATGTATACTTCCTTTTAATGAGTGAGTATGCTTTTTAGTCTTGTAAGTTATTTGTTTGACTTTTAGGTACAGAAACAAGCATTCTACTTTAATACACTTTACACGTGCATTACACGAGATGTATTATTTACGTAATGCACCACAAGTTAAATTATTCTTATAAATACACCAAGTCGAAACAAAATCAGCTATTGTTAGTTACGCTGTAATGGAAAGTGGATTATTATTTCTCAAAATCTTAAGATAGTCTCTGAACTGTTCTAACTTTTTTGGAACTTAGCTTATTGGAATGACATAAATGGCTAGCCGGATATCCACTTACATCCTAAATGTAATAGGGTTGTGCGATAAATAGTTTTCCAATATAGCCTGAGTAAGTAGCATTTGTTTGAATGAATATTAAAGATCATATATTTGGCATTTATTGATTTCTGTGTTATGCACCAGTTTAACAGATGTTGTGGAAAATAATGACAATGTAAAACAACAGTCAACACAACTATCACAAATTAACAAATAAAATACAGCTGAATAAAATTAAAGGGTATACAACCTATAGCAAGAAGTTGAATTAGTGCATTAGAATGCACACATGTCCCAAGGTGTATAGAAGGCTAGAATGTGTAATCATAGCACATATGGTTGCAACATATAAACTTACATTTCTTTTCTATTGTTGCAATGCATGATAGGTCTTAATATGATTTATTAAACAGTAAGAACATTATACACATTTCATGGAGTACCTTAACTCACAAGCTTAGCTGTTTTTGGTACACGAACCTCCACAATCTATAAGTATTTAATGCTTATCTGCTGATATCAAGATTACTTATATATTTTTTCATATTTTGCAGAGACGGAGACCAAGGCAAACTTAAGAAAAAAGAAATGCTGGAACTTAAAACTGATCAGATTTTAAATGGCTTCGTAGAACATAAACTCTGCTCATCCCCTGCTGACAAACTGATAACTATACCACCACCTCCAAGTATACCACCATTGCTTTCCATACTAGGATTGGATCTTATGTTGGAATCAATTACACGATATCAAGCAAAGCCAAGGTCCATGTATACATTCATCTGTGCTCAAGACTTTCGTCGTGATGAGTTTTCTTGGCATTATAAAAACGTTCACTCTGACATTCATGGAGGCTTGAATGGTTGGATGGAGCAGCGATGTCCTCTAGCCATGTACGGTTGTATGTACAGTCAGCGGCGATTTTACCCGACATCTGAAGGCAGTAGTGTTGTTCACAGTAATATGTTGGAAAGTTTTGGTGTCAGAAGGGCAGAGGCAAAGGACATGACAAACTGCTGTGCATTTAACAAACAAAATAGTTTGAAACAGAAAAGATATAAACTGCTGCCAGACTTGCCATTTGAAATACTCTGCTATGTCACCCAGTTTCTTGATAGCTTCAGGTATTGTGGCTAAGTTTATTATTATGAGAAAAAAAGTGAGAGAGGTTTATGTTTTCTTTATAACTATTGTAACGAGATGTCTTCCATATTCTTTTAATTATGATAGAGTGCAGAACAGACGAGTGAAATTTTACATAGCCTATGTACAACTGGAAATATATTCATAAAATTAGTAACAAAATAAGTAAAGTGATAGGAAAATGAAAGCTAATAACCATACTTTTGTGCTTGTGCTTTAGTTATTTTAATATATAAAACAGAACTGCCTGTAGGTTTGTGATAAACATTAATTAGGCTCTGCTGCTATCTAACAAGGCAGCATTGCAATTTATGACATACTATGTAAGAGTTTTCCAGTATGCATGCAGTTAGGGCTAGATGTGTGTGTGTTTTGGAAAGTTGTCTTGCCTCTTTTGCACTAGAGAGCATGTGTTATTATGAGCTTGTTATAGAGGTTTAATGATGCAGTTGTTGTTAAGAGCACCTGTACAGTTCGTGACAATGATCCGAGTGTGCTCTGGCAATTTGGAAAGAAGCGCACGCTTTGACAGGCTCATCACAATTTCCTTGATGGAATATAGGGTGAATCTTGGTAGTGGTCATACATTGCAGGATGTATTCATTTTCTGAAAACAGTCACATTTTGGGAAGCAATATTTGTTTAACCTTAGTTTTTGAGGAAAAATGTCTTCTTGAACGTATTGTATGATGTCATTGGTTTTATCGTAAGAATTGGCACAGCTTTTTTACTTTGATGAAACTGGGGTTGAGTTGGGCCCCTCCAAGAGCACTGGTCTGTAACCCTGGTATTCAAGGAAGGCTCTCGTGCTACTCTTGTTAGTCGACCTCCCTTGAATGCTGAACGTCCAACAACTTTGGTGTGGTAGACGTGTAGGGGATGGGTGAGGCGAAGATCCTGAAAGTTGAGTTCAAACCCCGGGGCCGGCTCCTAGCCCTGGGTAAAAAGGGTTATCCTACGAGTCTGCCTGTGAAGCACTCNACACTAAGGTATGATCGTAGGCGTGTTCCGGGAGGCACGTTAAAGGCGGGTCCCATCGATAAGTNTTCGATGTAAAANATCCCACCTCCGGCTATGTGTCGGCTGAGTGGCAAAATTCAAAATTCAGTTATCCTGNAGCGTCATTACGACGCGGATGGGGTCTCCATTAGACCTGAGTTGTCATAACAGTGGGACCATAATCCAATAGCAAAGCAAAGCTGAAAGTTGAGGTAAGTGACAACCTGCAGGTGTCCCTTAGCAGCACGCCTCTTTGGCCACTTATTGTCCGAAGATGGGGAGCCAGTACTTAGCCAATTCTGGTTAGGCTAACCTAATTGAGGGGTAAACCTTTTGGTGGCGAGCTGTTAGTGTAAAGTGACCCATAGCTATGTTGTAAACTGCACAACACCTATATTCTTCATGAGACAGAACACCAGACCGTATTGGTACCGAATGCGTTCCATCNGTGGGCCCCTTGATGGGTTCTGATAAGTGAAGGATAAATTTTAAACCTTTTTTTATGAATTCTTATTTTCCCCTAAATGTTGTGTGTAATGGAAAGACCACGTGACGAACGTGATTTTAAAAGTGTATCACCATTTTTAATACACAAAGCATTAACTGGTATATGTGGTGATAATGTCCAATGCAAGAAACTCCGTAATGGCAAACTTTTAATTACAACCAACACAGCTAAACAGTATGATAATCTTCTCAAAGCCAAGACTTTAGGACCCTAAGAAATCAGTGTCAGTGTTCACAGATGCTTAAATTATTCCAAAAGTGTCATTGGCTGTTTTGACATCATCCATGTGGAACTGGAAGAGTTCAAGAATGAACTGAAATACTAGAAGGTGATAGATGTCAGACATATTCAGCTGAAAAGGAACGGTACACTCATACCTACATCGTCTGATATTGACATTTGAGAAGATTGACCTCCCTGAATACGTCAAAGCTGGCTTCCACCACTGCAAAGTAAGACCCTACATACTAAACCCAATCCGCTGTTTTCAATGCCAGACGTTTGGTCACATGCTGAAATTTTGCACAGCTCCTTCCATTTGTGGAAAATGTGTCCAGTCTGACCACATCACTGATTCTTGCACTTACCTTACACTGTATTAACTGAAAGGGCAACCACCCTATCTGGTTGAGAGATTGTCCCAAATTTAAAGAAGAGAGAGCCATATAAGAAATAAGAACTATTCAGAAAGTCTCCTTGCTGATGCACATTGCCAGTTTCAGTCCACTGCACCTCTGAAACAACAAAGCACTTTTTCGTCTGTTTTAACAACACCCGCTAAGAAAGTAACTGCTTCAACTCATACAGTGCGAGTCTCTGTCTCCACACAAACACCTCTTCCCGGACCACAGTGCAAATATTTTCAAAAACCTTCGTCTTCATCTTCTACACCAACAACTTCGAACCCTGATTCAGATTCTAAGTTACTAGTGACACCTGCTAAAGATACAAAGACAACAGATCAACCACAAAACAAAGCAACTGCACCCCAAATACTCTGACGCCAAATTGAGGCACCAGATCCTCCCCAAAAGCAACAACATTCTTGCTCCCAAATTGGAGGATCACATTCTTGATCATTGTCGTTAACATCTTACATAATCGAGGACGAAATGATGGACAGCGACCATCCCATTGCTACTACGACAGGGACTTCTTGGAAGCCTGGGCCAGCATTTAAGAAGCAACTAAAGTAAAGCTTCCTACTTTTAGTCTCGATGGCTTGTTTACAGTGGAACTGTAATGGTTTGAAAATGCACTATGGAGAGATTCAGAAGCTAATAGCAGACTTTCACCCAGCGTGTTTATGATTTTCTGAAACACACCTTCATGATACAGACCAACACTATCTCCAAAACTACACCACTTATTGCAGGAACTATACACTGGGTAACCGTGCATCTGGTAGGTGAGATCCTAGTTAGCATCAAACCCAGTTCCTCTCACTTCAACACTCCAAGCAATAGCAGTTAAGGTCTTCCTTCATCTGATGGCCACACTTTGTTCCATTTATCTTTTGCCCAACACATGTTTCATGTGGAGAACTACTTGCCCTTATATTCCAATTACCTTCACCTTTACTGATTATAGACGATTTTAATGCCCATAACTTGATTTGGGGCTCCAATTATGATTATTTACAAGGCATTTTACTTGCTCATCTGGTAACATCAGATTTGTTTATGCTAAATGATGGTTCACACACTTTCCTCAGCTCTTGATATGGCACCTTTTCCTCAATTGACTTGCCTATTTGCAGACCTACATTAGTCTGCCCTTAACATGGAACATACACGACGATCTCTGCAGAATTGACCACTACTCATTCATTTTCCGCTTTCTTAATCAGGATTCCAGAGACACTAGCCATTCGAAATGGAACTTTCATCAAGCTAACTGGGATTTCTACCAACAACACCTTGACTTACCAGTTGCTCAGCAATACCAGCCTATAGATCAACTAGTAGCAACTGTCATGAATAGATGACCCCCTGTACTCTGGTGGACAGAAGAATTTGCCAAAAGCTATTTGTGACTGGAAAAGAGCATTAAAACAATTCCAACTTCACCCCATAGACATCAACTTTGTTAATTAAAAAAAAAAAATCAGAGCCAAAGCCAGACACATTATCTCATCCAGTAAACGAACATCATGGACCAAGTACATTCCAGCCAGTACAGCTTCCACTCCTGTTTCCCAAGTGTAGGAGAAACTGCGCCTTGTCTCTGGAAATATATTTTCCACCTCCATACCCCATTTTATTCAGAATGACACACACAGTTTACTACCTGACATTGTAGCTGCACTAGGGGAATATTTTAAGTGCATTTCTAGTTCATCACATTACCAGCCACAGTNTCAAGCCATTAAAACACAAACCGAGCTATAACACTAAAGATTCAGCTCCCATACTGTTCATATTCGGAATGAGAGCTTGAACCTGCAATCAGTTCATCTTGTGACCCCTCTCCAGGCCCGGATGACATACATTATCAAATGATCAGTCTTCTCACACCTTATTCATTGACATACTTATTGCATATGGGCTGAGACTGTCTTTCCCCAGTCTTGGCATCAGTGTATAGTTATGCCAATTTTAAATGCAGGTAAAAACAGGACAAAAGTTTCCAGTTACCGTTCGATAGCTAATTGGTTGTTTGTGCAAATCTTTGGCTCATGGTTAATAGGGGCTTGTCTCGGTCCTGGAGTTTCGACACCTCCTAACTGACATACAATGTGGATTCTGCCATCAACCATTTGGTATATAGCTAATGCTTTAAAAAAAATCTTTTCGCAGTCTTTTTTGACCTTAATAAAGCGAGTGGCACCACTTTGTGATTTGGCTTTTTAAAACGACTACATAACTGGGATTTTAGGAGCAATATGCCAATTTTTATTTCACACTATTTGGGGAACAGGGAGTTGAGGATCCGAATATGCTCCACTTTCTCGAATTCATATAATCAAGAGAATGGGGTACCCCAGGGGGCCATTTTAAGTGTAATGATTTTGCCATCGCAGTTAATGGCTTAGCATCCCGTGTACACAATCCAGTTTCAGGTTTACTCTATGTGGATGATTTTGCTATATTTAGGCGGTCACAAAATATCAGTAGTGCTGTCCATCAAATCCAATTAATAATTAACCGAGCAATGCAGTGGTGTTTAGAAAATGTGTTCAGCTTTTCTGTGCAAAAAACTGCATGTATGCATTTTTGTAGAATCAGAAATCTCCTTCCACACCCAGATTACCATTTAAATACCATTCCGCTCCCATTTGTTGACACGCACCGTTTTTTTTGCTAACCAGCTAACTTGGCTACTCTATTTTCGAGCACTTAAACAATGATGTCAGTCTCGTCTGGACATTTTGAGANCTTTGAACCATAGATCTTGGGGTGTTGATCATATATGCATGCTACAGCCAGGTTATAATGTTTTTAGAAGAGATAGGATTGGTCGTATAGGTGGGGGTGTATTTATAGCCAGTAAGGATAAATGTATTGCTACTCGAGAAGATAGGTATGAAACTGATTGCGAGATTGTTTGGTGTTCCGTAACTTTAGCTAATGGAAAGAAAGTGTATGTATCATCCTTTTATCGTCCTCCTCAATCAGATTTGATAGTATCGGAGGAGTTTAAA
>KZ883313.1:0-16157 GCA_003456935.1 Machilis hrabei
ATAACAAAATCGGACCCATAGAATCGCGTGGTGAAGTCCGTGGGCGCGAATTTTCTGACACCCTGTATATGAAATTTAGTTCTCAGACAATTCTATGTATTAACGCTGGTTTAGTTTCACTGAGAAAATTTCCTCGCATACATATATTTTTTTTAAAACTTTACAAAATCTGGACGTTACTCAACCTTCGAGTTGCTTAAAAGTTTCCTGATGTGTTTACTTTTATTGAAGTAATGTAAAAACGGTTTCACTAGCACTGTAGTACACACTATGCATCACATTACAGTGATAACGTCATCATTAAAGTCATTCTGTTGCGATGGTGAATTTTATCCTGTCAACATTAAAAATGTTCCAAATTTGATCTAAAGAACTGACACATCTAGTAACAGAAGTATCAAAGCTTGGCTGACTAGTACTATTTTATAATACGAAACTTAATTATTACGTTTTTTTTAATTTTATGGTCGTATTCATGTCAAAGGTTTAGGAAACCACAGCTAAACAGTGGTGGCGTATGGCAACTAGAAATGAATATCGGTAAGGCTTTACGAAAAATACATTTAGGCATACTATTTTCAAAACAAACCCATGCTTTTTTGGTGCTTCTTCGCCGGTACAATTCGACGATGGAATCGCACAAATATGTATAAAAGACTATATTGTGTATGTTGATTAGGGAATAATATATGGATGTACAACTGCATCGAAGATGCACTTTTGACTTGCAAACTGATACTTCTCATTGAAAACCGTGTACGGTTTATACTGTTTGTCTATGACGGACAAAAGCTACACTTACTAGTGTTAATACGGATGTTAAACCCCCTTTCTTTTTTCTGTTATAAACACTGTTGCCTCGTCTACTATGCGGATCTCAAACGAGCTTATTTGCGCTAAACCGACTTACGCACTTAAGACCTAGATTTCCTTGCCGACACGTCCCTAGCTACAACTATAGTGTCCTAGAATAAGTAGGGCTTAGTGGGTAAAAGCCCTATCTCTCCCGTGTAAAAATAGAATAAGTAGGGCTTAGTGGGTAAAAGCCCTATCTCTCCCGTGTAAAAATATGTGTCGCTATGCGGAATCCGAATTTGACAAACTCGCGACGGTAGGTGCTGCCATCTAATATCTGATTCTGTACATATTTAATCAGATTGTTTCCATTCTTTTCTGAGAAAACATAAATGTTAAGTTCAATTACACACAGGGGACTTAATAGCAGTGCTATAATAGTCTAGAATAAGTAATATCCAAAGCTCATGTTAATTTTTTGTTGCTATGCGGATGCCAAAAGTGATAAACTCGCGATAGAAGGTGCTGCCATCAGTTATCCATTTTTGTACATATTCCAATAGCAGGGTACTGTTTATTCTTAAAAAATAAGTTTCGCCTCGTAATTACGTATTTAATCACCATTTTTTGTCATATAAAAGTATGTGTTTACATTCAGTGTTAACCTTATTTTATACAAAAGCCATTCGAAAATTGGAATATGCCAATTTCATGAAGGAATATGATGAAATATGTACATAATCAGATATCAGATGGCAGCACCCACCGTCACGTGATTATCAAATTTCGCATCCTAAACCGTCAATTTTGTTTCCACGGGCGAGATAGGGCTTTTAATTACTACTTATTCTAGGACACTGTAGCAGTGTTATGTCAAAGTTGCGGAGTTATGATTGGTTGACTTCTAAAAGAAGGCCAGTAAGAAGAAGCGGACCAGTTTATTCAGTAAATGTAAATTATAAATTTACAATAGCAAATGTTCAAAAATAGCACCCTCGGCCTTAATACACAATTCAACTCGTCTGTGGTTTCGCTTTAGTTCGCTTTGTTTGTCCTTGAAGACTTCTATAAAATCCAAAATGCGATCGAGCAATGCCTGTCGTGTTTCCACATTTCTCATGTACACCAGCGCTTCAATCTGCAACCACCACCCTCCCCACCCAATAATCTAAAAGGTTTAGGTCCGGAGATCTGGGTGGCCAATCAAAGTTTTGGTTTTCTGGATCCTCACGACCGAACATCGACCATCGAGATGGGCTATCACTGAACGGGCAAAGTGTGGAGGAGCTCCATCGTGTTGGAAGTACAAACGACGCCGTGTGAGTAACGGTATATCATTGAACCGAAGTGGTAATTCGTTTTGTAGAAATTGAAGATAATGCCACCTACTAGGGCGATAAATGGAACAATCAACCGATCGTAAAGGATACCAAATCTCACGTTAACACTAAACCCATGATTGAAATTCCTTATGACAGTGGCATGAGGACTTATGTCTGACCACAATTGTGAATTGCAACTGTTAACACCGTGTCGGGTGAAATGGAATTCGTCACAAAACAAGATGTAATGATACAAACGGGGACTTTCATTCATCCAGTTACCATTTTTATAATGTTTTCTTGTTCAGTCCATCTTATTCAATCGGATGCTCGTTTGCAGTACGAACGCTAGGTAAGACACTAATCTCTCGCAATATCTGATAAACTCTGATAACACTCGTTGATTTGGAACACGTCGCTGATATTCAGCCACAGCAGCAACGCCATTATCATCACAAAATCCAGAAAAATAAACTATATCGGCACATTTGCGATTAGCAAACGTCATAGACAACAACATCGACATCCACTGTATACTGTGAGACACAACCATCAACTGTATTTTCTGGTTACATAGGTTCAACGTGGCGCAGACGCATGAACTACTGCGAACAGTCATAACTCCGACCGTTCAGAATTGGACCCATATGGTGGGGAAGCTATAATCTAACCACAACCTAATTGATCTTAAGCGTTCCAGACAGCCTCGAAGTACAGTATTCTGTATTTTTAATGTCTGTTGTACCATATAGTGGAAGAAACGCAAAGACTAATAATGATAAAATATTAATCTTTAAAACAAACTTTGGACAGTGCGAGTCACGAGGGTTGTTAGAAAACAGTCTTGATTATATTTTAATGCATCAGTTAGATTGAACAAGCCACTAACCACTTGCTAGAACAATTCTCTTCGTTGCTTTATCGTATTGACTTTTGCACCCAACAGACGACGTCATGACCTATGCTTGATAAGGCGAGAGAGAGCGTGTATCTAGAAGGTGCGTGTGACTGCGGTGGGGGAGTGACAATGCGTGCAAGAGGTGCTGAACTGAACCTGCTGACCCAAAACGACACTGCATTGCAGATAGCCCATGTACAATTCATGACATTAAAACCGGTCTTTCTTTAGAGTCATTAAGATGACGAAGTTCATAAAAAAAAAACGACACACAGTAATAGCAAATTCACAGTATATTATATATTTGTATGTGAAGCAACTCACGAAAGGGTAACCTGTAGTGCAAAAGCACCGTGACGGAAAATGTCAACATGGAACTAGGAAGAAAGTAAGTGTTTGCGAACCTTTGTTTTGAAGGTTTGACGATTGTTTTATGTGTCGGGGAAAATAGGTGACAGTAGCGAGTTTTATAGTTGGGAAAATCAAGGGAAAACATGCAAAACTATAGTAAGCTGTTCTACTTCAATTGTGATTAGTTCACCGCGATAGAACAGCTGGTTAGTCAACCAGCTCTCGTACAAGAAGCTGTTGGTTCGATTCACATACAAGACTAGGTGTTGTAAATATCCTTCATGCTACTGTCTATACATCTGCACTGATAAAAATAATCATTGGTAAAAATTCTGAAATGACCTATCTAGTGTCAGTAGGACGTTAAGCAACACACATCACAATCAAGAATGATTAAGAACTTAGTTCTTGTTTTCATAAGGCCACTCCTGACGCAACCACTTGTGTTTTTTCTATGACGTTTCGACTGTTCAACCGAAATCACCATACCAGCGAGTTTAACTGTTGTGTGTAGGTTGATGGGAACCTGCAATTTTGTGAACGCATAGGGAAAGTATTGAATTGTCCATAACAGCTTCCTCTGAAATCATTAAAAAGGACACACCTGAGTTTTTTGTGTTCAATAAACAGTTATAAGTTAACTTAGAACATATACTACAATATATATAAATATTAATACCTACAAATTGGCCAAAAAAGTTCATTATCTTCAAAAATCAATAAACATGTAGCTATGAGAGTGATTATATACAAAGAGAGGTTGTTTCAGGAGGAACCTGTCATACCGTACGGGCATGTTCTACAACCCCAAAAAATTGTTTAAACAAAAACATATACATAGGTTCGGAAAAGCCTAATTTGAATGCTGGGGGCGCTTAAAGTTTCGTAATAACTAATAAAATATTGTAGGTTAAATAAAACAAAATAATAACACTAGAAATATAACAAAAATTAAACACAGAAAATAAATAAATATTTACCAAATGTATGCCTCCTTTGGCTGCAAGGTTTAATAACCAAAAACGATTTGGGTGAGGGGGGGAGTCGTAATTATATCATTCTTTTCAATGTTGTTCATTACGTACACTGCTACCAACTTAATCGTTTTAGTTTATTAAACCTAGCAGCCAAAGAGAGCATTAATTTGTTCGATAATTATTTAATTATTTTTTGTGTTAATTTTTGTTTATATATTTCCAGTATTATAAACCGTCATTGTTTTGGTTTATTTAATCTAAAGCATTTAAATATACTCCCTACAGCCAGGCCAAAAATCATGTTCCCGGAAAACAAATCGCTTGATATGTCGCTTATGTTGAACAAATCCGGGAAACTAAAAAAGAGGAGACATAGAACAATGTATTGTGTTAATTTTGGTGTAACATATTCAAAAATTAATTGAAAGCTAATACGTGTAATTTGGTTATTTCTCCAATTTAAAAAAAAAAAGCCGAATATACAAAATTACCCACATTAGATTTTAATAACTTTTAGGACATTTTGTGCCAAAATCAACACAAGGCATTGTTCTATGTCTCCTCTTTTTTAGTTTCCCAGATTTGTTCAACCTAAGCCAGATATTAAGCTATTTGTTTTCCGGGAGCGTGATTTTGGGCCTGGCTGTAGGGAGTACACTTAATCGATTATTACGAATGCTTAGCGACAAAGGAGACATTTCCGAAACTATGTTCATAGGATGGTTTTTTTTAATTTGTTTTGACAAAACCCTTCTCAAACACCCTGTACATGTAAATCACTCACATAACTACAAGGTTATTGGTTTTTGAAGATAATGCATTTTTTGATAATTTTTAGTTGCTCAAATAATTTAAACTTTACCAGTTTTACACTTAAAATAGAAAATTGTAGTTCGAAGCACACCTGATCTCTCTACCGGATTCCACCCAGGTTTAGTCCTATTTCAATTAATACATGCAGTTTTCCTATTTCTTCATAAATAAATTAAATAACACCACTAATCTGTAATGTCTGCTACCATTACTGTTTTAGTCACCGTAGTCCAAAAGTAGTTATTGAACCATCACGACCAGGATTAAAGAACACATTCCACACTCCAACATCCAACCAAATCAGCAGTAACCCAACATTCATTAACATGTCCACATGTGATAAATATCGACAAAATTGAAGTAACTTATTGGCAAAAACTATAAAAAAAATATGAACGTATGTGTACATTTTACTCACCTTATTTTTCCTCCTTCTCGTAGCATCTATTTTTCTGTCGCATATTTTCAAGAAGATATTTTTTCCCATTAGAAAACCACCTCAAGCCACTAAAAAAGATCACGTTTCACGTCCACTTTGTCATCACTTAAGAGTTCGCAGAACATAGAAAGCACACGTTTTTCAGTTTTTTTAATTCGTACCTGTTTTATTTATGTTGTACATACTAAAAGTTAAGGTACTGTCAGATTTTATTGACAGAGCAGACAGAGAAATTTCAGATCAATTCTCAAAGCGATTTCAAGATGCCTGATGACGTGAGTAGATATACAGTACCAGCATCGATTCTGTCATATCCAAACGAAGCGTAGCGCGAAATTTCGTTTCGCTATATATATTATCAGCATTAACTTTTAAATTCCAACTGATTTTGGCAACCAATTCTTACAAGATTCAATAGGTGGCGAAGCCTGAAACCATCCGCGTCGCAATGACGCTTTAGGATGACTGAAAGTAGCTCCTTAAAATACTTTCTTTAAGTGCGTAATTTGTGTTCAATTAAAAACAAGCTCTGATTTTCAGCTAAATAGAGATTATGAACTTTATGGGCATTATTTTTTAGGAAATGTTACGCCTTAATGTCAAGGGAAAAAATATTTTGATGCGAGGTAGTGTACAACTTTTCTATTTTGTGTCTTAGTTTTGTACTAGTGATCAAAAATGTACCTAAAATCATTACGTCACCCGCTTTAACTCAAGACTACTCTTAATGTGTAGTTCTACAGCGCTAGACTCGTACGATAGCCCTTAATATTCAGGGCCAAAATTCGGCCCTACGGTTTGAACCCGGAACCTCTCAATCGTAAATGATCAAGTCGGACTTCTACCAAATGGATCATTTCAGGACGATGAACAGTGCTTATTTTGATAAACGCAGATTCGAACCCACAACCCCCGATCAACTGCTCGTTACGCTAACAACTAACGAGATTTATCGGCTGTTTATTTCAAAGAAGCCATAAATAGAGCGATGTGTTTTCTGGGAGTAACTATACCTACTAGAAGGTGCCGAGGCCTCTAGAAAATGCCGAGCGCTAAATAACAGTGGAAGGGGTACATAAATCAGAAGCGAAACTGAAAATAATAACTGTTTTGAACAGAACACTCGTAATTTCACATACCTACCAAAATTAAAAACACAAGAGAACGTTTGGAACTCTCAGTACAATACGCATAATTTAGTTAGTCAGAGAAACTAGTCATTCATCAAAAAAGTAAACTGTATGTACCAACAGTGAAAGCAATTTATCATCAGCTTGAAAATCTCTTTATTAGAAAGTCCAATAAGAGGCATGATATATACACCTATTTCTAAAACACGGCTGGCGAAGGAAGGCTGATTCCTCATTTGACTCACTTTTGCTTACATTAATGGACAATACAATGCCACCTGGCGGAAAAGTTTACAGAAAATCGATGCACAAAGACTCCAACCGCCATCTTCCGAAGAAAGAACAAAACATATGGACAGCTCATAAGAGATCGATTACAAATAGATGCCTTACTACAATATTCAGACCGATAAATTCATGAGTGTTATTAAAATGAAAATAACCATCCTTACTGAATGTCAAAGAACATTTTTACATACTACGAATTCCAACAAAATTTAAAAAAATGAATTAATGTATTCACGAATAAAACATCAATACGGTAGGGATACTTTCTCAAAAAAAAGGATTTAATTATATTTAACCGTTCTTAAGTAGTAGTGTGAAGGGTTTAAGCATTTGACTATCATTTACTAGTTCTGTTCATTCTCTCACATCGTCGTGCAGTCTCTGACCTTTGTCTGTTATACTGTTATTTTCACGGTCACTGCTCTACTGAGCTCGCATCTTTGGAGCCTCATGCTGTCAACCACGTTCGTACTACTAGTCAAAGTGACTTGTGTCACTCTTATATGGTCTAGTTTTTTACCCACAGAACAGCCACTACCGTTCTGCATTTTTCCCTCGAGTTTCCAAATATAGAACTATCTACCATCAACTTTTTTCCCTGATACATATCATCTTCAAACCGTCAAAACAACGGTTCACAAACACTTACTTTCTTTCTAGTTGTATGTTCACTTTTGGCACTCACGGTGCTTTTTCAGTCAGTATAACAATGGGTTCAGTGTCAGAATTCAGAGTAGTTTCTTTCCCGAAACAGTCTTCTTGCAAAAATATCTGACGTGATGTTCACGTACCAACAAAACTCAAACGAATAGGAACACGATCGTATCAATCATTTATGAGTTTGTCGAAGTCCAGCGTATTAAATTCCTTGTTCTTTGTAGTCAGTACACCGTTTTCTTGAGATAAGATGACTTCAATTACCATCAGCATTTGGGTATAGCGAAAAACAACTTTTTTCGAATCATGAGACCTGACTGTGTGGAAAAGATGTGAATCCAAATAAGGTTTCTGTGCGACCACTCCTTCAGCCTCCGGATCGTACGGTGGGTTTTTATCAAAAGGCTTAAGCCCGGGACATATAAATCGCACGCCCTGCCCACGCCGGAAAGAGAAAGTTCAAGTATAGGATCTCCGTGATGACGTTAACAGAAAACGCCCTGCACGCTTCTGGTTGCTACTGGTTACTGACGCATTTTCTGTGAACGCCATCATGGAGATCCTATACTTGAACTTTCCCAATCCGGCGCGTGCAGGGAGTGTGATTTCTATGTCCCGGGCTTTAGCTAGGCAATCCTGCAAAGGATGGACACACCACAGGCCCATACAAATATTCTGGACCCATCGGGAAGTCGTTGGAGATCCGCACTGCTCTGCCTGTTGTATCCTTTCGGAGGATAGAGACTGAAGTGCCGGATGTCAACGGAGCATCATTAATCACGGATCAGAAGTACCATTGGGAATGTTCAATGCAATAAGACCAGGAAAATGTACTACATACTTGGCGGCAAGGGGTCCAGGGAAGTTTTGTCATTCCAGACGGGTGAAAACAGCGAATCATCTATTAGGAGACTATGTGGGACCATACTTCTCGTCCCACAAATGATCTATAAACGATAGTAACATTCATCACAAAAGTTATATAGGCTCCTACCTATAAAACTTTGGAAGACTGCTCCCTCTCAAAGTAGCTGCCCACGAACTGTAAAATGGTGGTGCATCCTGTAATCGCAGATAATGCGTACTTTGCCCACCAAGAGAACCTGATGTTGGCGACGCTGCGAGACGAGCGTGCATTAATCAAGGAGAGAGCAGTCCAGACTAGTGTGCCATTTTACACTTTCCAAGCTTAATATGAATTCTTGAGAGTACGTTGATGTCATACATTAGGACGAGGTTCCAGATACTCAACCCCCGATCCTTGCCGCTTTTTCCGCGTTCTGGGGACCTCCATTTCCCATTTTCCATGTCATACTCAGAAAGCGGAAAAGTGAGTTTTGCTTGTCACAGAGTGTGACTTGAGAGGACAGACGAGACGGTATGATCCGCCTGAAACTCTATTCCAGAGATGTGATGCTGGCATTTAAGGAGAAATCAAATCATTGTCCTGATAAAAAAGAATGGAAATGCGTTGTGTGCCATCTGGTGGGTGGGCACTTGCGGAACACCAGGTGTAGTCACCTCCTCGTCGTGGCTTCTGGGCGAAGAGTTCACAATTTAAGGCAAAAATGGGTCATTTTAAAGAGGAAGGTTAAAGGTCGTCCAAAAATCTGAATTGCATATTTCGCATGTATAGGATTCCGTAACAATCTGACCAGCTCGCCGTAACACCCGCGGAAGCTACGCTTAAATACCTTGCGGGATTTCCTAACTCAGCCTTTTGATAAAAACACCTAGTGCGATCCGGAGGCTGAAGGAGTGGTCTTACATAAATCATAATTTGCTCACGCATTAAGGGCGTCGATACGCATCTTTTCCGCATAGTCGAGTCTCAGACTAAAATAAAAAATATGTTTTTCGTTGTAACCTAACGAGCATTATCCTCTTTTGAGACTCGGCACATTTTATATGCAAACTATCAAATAAATTATTTTTCTTTGTCAAATACCATTCAGTGTATAGAATGAGTAGGCATCTCTGCGGAGGTGGGAGTCCAAGTTGAATGCCACTTAGAACTCCACCCTCCCAAGCGCCATTATGTTTAGCGTTTACTTTAGTCATATTCTCTACGTCAATTCCACGCAAATGTACTCTGCACTCTCAACCTACAAGCAAAAGTGACAGATAGCTATTGCCACCCAAATCAGCCTTGAAATGACAGAAAAAATCCATTCCATGGTTACCAGACTTGAACTCCTAATGAAAGTCATTAAACGTGGGCACAATTTGTGTTGCCAGAATCATGTACATCATATTTTATTATGAACGAATCTCATTTTAATTTTTTTTTATTGGGGTTTACGAAAACAAATGCAAGTACAAATCACGAACTTGAATTTTTTTTACGTTGAGCCTTAGCCTATAATGTAAATGTAATTTCCGTTGTAAAATCGTATCTGTTTTTAAAATTATCAGAATCTAACGTCAACATAATTAATTGTATAATTAATGACTGCCTATTGTACATTTACAACAAAATCACTGCATACACTAACCGTTTGTGAACAAAATAGTTTTATCATTTAGATTGATGGTCCTATACGGTTCCGACAGCGAGAGTCTAATGGAGGCCCCATCCACGTCGTAACTATGTCTTCGGATGAATTAATTTTGCACTCACTACACACATAGCCGGTGGTGGGTTCTTATATATGGAGAACGTGATGTATTGATGAGACCCCATGTACAACGTCCCTGAAAGTAGATCGTAACCTTAACATGGAGTGCTTCATACGTAGGCTCGTAGGACACTCAGGGCTAGGAGTCTGTCTCAGGGTCTGAGCCCGGAACCTCCCAATCAGGAGGCCAGATCGGGGTCTGAGCCTGGAACCTCCCAGTCTACTGCTAATACAAAATGTCGGCATGAAAATTAGAACGAAATGTAATTTATATTTACTTATCATTTGCAGATAAAAAATAATCACATATGAATGACATGATTTCAAGTATACAACTACGATATGTACTTGGACTTAAGTTCCAAATTTTAAATTGAATTACTTCTTACAAAATAGACACAAAACAAACTCTTACTGCAGTGAACTAGCATTCAAATGCAAGTATTATTAAAATATGTTTTACAAATACAGAAAACCAGTTATGCTATGCTGTATAGTATACGATTATAAAACACAAAAACTGCATCTTCACTATTGTTGTTTGGAATTTACTCATAAGATAGACAGGTAACCTAAATATTATTATTGATCTATTTTGTATAAAATCTGGTCGATAGTGACGTAATTCTAGTTCTGGTATTGCTCCTCTGACGTCAAAAAGAATCGATATGGCACCACGCGCTGTGCAATGGGTAGCCACACACAAACTCCTCTCAGTACTGTATACTGCTGAGCCCTACCGCCGAGTTTTGAAACTACGAGGAGAATAAAGCTGGTTCCTCATTGACGAAGTGTGGCGAGTCGTGGGAGGCGCAGTATTTGAACAGCCAATGATCACTGGCTAAAATATCAGGTGATCTGACGTCGTAGTTTCCGTTACTATGATATTTTGGTCTTCAGTGTCGTTAAATTTTCGTGAACTCAAGCGGCGCGGTGATGGCGCGGTGAACATTTAAGATATCAATGCCAATATTGTTATTTTTAAATAATAGACAATCGAAATTCATTTCCCTTGCAATCTCAAAGGCGCCATTTGTTGTTGCTGTTGGAAACATCAGAATTATAAATCAGAAAGGAATCAGTAAAAACAAACAAGAAACAAGCAAAAGTTGGTTCCCCAATGACGAGGCGCGGGCGACATCGATGGCACGGCGCCAATGACATCATGTGATATTCGGCCGAAAAATATTGGAAATGGTGTCGCAAAATATTTCATCACGTATTATGGTGGTGACGTCACATGACGTGCTATGAGACTGTCAAGTGCTTTGTGAGGAATTGTGTTTCGCTTTCGAAAGGCACAGTTTAGTTGATACACAACGGTCTTGATCGCTCACTTGTCGGTCTTTTGCCGTCACATCAAAGGGATGATACGCAACGCAGGGAAGTCAGTCTGGACATGCACGCGTATCACCACCCCTTTTCAACTAAATGCCGCAATGGGGTGCACATAGTAAACACCAAAATTGAGTATTTTGTGCACGTGTTCAGTTTATTTACATTACCATTCTTTTTGTATGTAAACTCAGTTGTTTTATATATGAATTTCAATGGAGTGAATGAAGTAAGAACGACATGGATAAGGTAGATGCATGCGGCTGCTACTAAGCTCACAGATGTGGACATTGCTNGAGATTCACACCGTATCAAACGTGTATCGTGTTTTTGATACGGATACGCAATGATGATACGGGATGAAAATAAGCCCCGTTGCACCTATCGTATTGCTGGATTGATACGCCACGTTGATACGATACGAGGATACGCAACAAGTCTGGACCCAGCTTAAGAGAAATGAATTTCGATTGTCTATTATTTAAAAATAACAATATTGGCATTGATATCTTAAATGTTCACCGCGCCATCACCGCGCCGCTTGAGTTCACGAAAATTTAACGACACTGAAGACCTGAAAAGCAAAGCAACGGAAACTATGACGTCAGATCACCTGATATTTTAGCCAGTGATCATTGGCTGTTCAAATAACGCGCCTCCCAGCAACGGAAACTATGACGTCAGATCACCTGATATTTTAGCCAGTGATCATTGGCTGTTCAAATACCGCNCCTCCCGCGACTCACCATGCCTCGTCACTGAGTAACCAGCTAAAGAGATTGTCCGATGTATCAACTAAACTGTGCCTTTCGAAAGCGAAATACAATTCCTCACAAAGTACTTGAAAGTCTCATGGCGCTGCATGTGACGTCACCACATAGTACGTGATGAAATATTTTGTGACATCATTCACAATTTTGTTTGTCTGATAAACACACGATGTCATTTGCGCCGCACCGCCGATGTCGCCCGCGCTTCGTCATTAACGAACCAGCTTATATGTTTCTCAAGGCGTTGCATGTGACGTCACCACATAGTACGTGATGAAATATTTTGCGACATCATTTCCATTTTTTTCCGCCGATAAACACATGATGTCATTTGCACCGTGCCTCCAATATGTTTCCTCCGATAAACACATGATGTAATTTGCGCTGTGCCGTCGATGTCTTTCGCGCCTCGTCATTGAGGAACCAGCTTAACCAGTTTCTTTTTCGGCAAAGCAGCACGTATCCACTGGGGACATTATTTTTTACTGATAATACAAGGAGTACTGTGAGATTTCCAACCTATTTTTTAAAAGAGTGAAACTAGCCAACGGGTGTCAATATGCCGTAAAACAACACACCTCTTTCACTACCTGCAAAATGTTATTCGTTATTTTGGCATCGGCATGGATGATCACTGCTACTTCCAATTCACATTATCTGATATAGAAGTAGTTACTTTACAAAAATACAGTAAATATCAAAAGTATATATATATATATATACTTTTGATATTCAATACTTCAATGTACATTACACACATATATATATATGTGTGTGTGTGTAATGTACATTGAAGCTAGTTCCTCAATGGCGAGGATTGGCAAGGCTCTTTATCCTTCATCACTTTTACGCTTCTCATCCTTGACTTGATTCATTCTCTACGGAAATAAATTTACAAAGAGTTGGTAGTTGACAACTTGTAAAATCATCTCCGTCTACGTTAGCGGAGTCTCCCTTAATATTAGTGTATCCTATAAGCCTCGACATAGCTGTCCACACAGTCCACGTTTTTCTGTCCGCCCACATTTCAGTTTGCGTATCCGTTAGTGTATTTTATAAATTTATCGCAGAGAGTGTTTGTTACGTTATAAGGTCAGGGACATTCTCGTCAACCTTTTTAGAAGAGAGACGAAATACGTTGTCACGAGTACTTTTGAGCTGAATTTTGTTTTTCCTTTAGTTTTTGCACTTTAAGTCGTGACTAGTGAATTTTGCCAGTATCTTTTTAGTTATGCAATCCACTGGACAGACACGACTAACAAGGGAACTATGGGAGTCATCCATCGAGTTGAGCAGTAAATCCAGTGACATCCGATAGAAGATGCAATGCCAAATCCAATATGCGCAATCAAATATTCAGAATATTAATCTGGATGGCCCAAATTACCAAAAACTGTTTCTACATTGGAGATATTGAGCAGATAGAAAGAAGGAGAAGCATATGGTTGGGTCTGTCTCTAAAGCCCAACTCCTTACCTCTGCGCCACCCAACCATCTACTTCTCATTCTTTCTATCTGCTCAATATCTCCAATNTACAAAGAGTTTTTAGTAATTTGGACTATACATATTAATATTCTGAATATTTGATTGCACATATTGGAATTGGCATTACATCCTCTGTCGGATGTNACCGGATTTACTGCTCAACTCGATGGATGACTCCCATAGTTCCCTTGTAAGTATAAATTTTATTGTAACTGTGTTGATAAGAGTCTGTATAAAAACCTTCTACTTAGGAGAAAATAGGTAGAAGCAGTCAAGGTACCTTCGTTTATACTGTTGATGTTTGTTGTTGATTTAAAGTAAGCGATGCTTTTGGTTTTGTACTCGTTGATAGAACGAGAGTTGGACTCGCGTATTTGTGAAGCACTTCAATAGTCGCCGTTGCCCGGTTCATGTGGAACTTTTGGCAAACTGTAGTCGGAATAGTTAAAGTAACATTCTTGACCAAAGTACCGTTGTGGTTACTATTTGAGGGGCGTATTGTAAATCTTTGTAGTCCTGTTGACCTATTATTTGATCGCCGAAATACTCATTTGTGTTTTGGTGCTAAGTGTTGTGAGTAAACGTTTTATAGTACTTTACGGTGAATGGAACAGTTTTTTGCGTTATTGTTTTACTCAAACTATTTGTTGAACGTTCGAGAAGTTACATTTTGTTTTATGTAGAAGTTACCTTTTGTTTCAACTGCAAGTTAAAGTTGTGAAATAGCAGTGAAAGCGCGTCATTTTTAATCAGCGCGACGATCCGTTTGTGGAACCTTCTCTGGCCTCAAGTTGTTTCCCCATCTTAATTTCAGTACCTATGAGTGTCTGCCCTCTTACATGATTGGGAACTGGGAATACATTGCAGCCAGAGGTTATTCCTGTAGCCAAGAGTAGCAGTGGAGTGTCACACTTTGGTTGTCGTCGGCTTCAGAGAACTCAAACAGTGGGGACGAGAGCTGAATACCTTCCCGACTGACGTTGGTGGTTTGAAGGCCTGTGGGAATCTTAGAAGAAGAAGTTCACTATTTGAAAGATCACCTGCTTTATTTGAAACAGTTATTGAGGAGGGCATTTTTAATGCTGGTCAATCCTTGTTTTTCAAGATAAGTTACGTTTTCATTTGCTTGAAATTATTGAAGTACTTTATGTGTGAAGTGAATAATAAAATGCTGAACATTCATTCTGTATTGACTGTTCAGAGTGTTTTGAATTGTAAAACTTCTGGTTACATTTCTAAATCTCCTACCTCTGTCCACTGTTGAATTAGTGCGTTGTTTATGCACTATAATGAACTTCGGCTAGACCTCCGTGGTAGGAGGCATTCTTTATTAAAATTGAGTGCTGCGAGCTCTCTTAACGCAAGACTAAGCTAGTCGTCGTTATTTCATTCTTTTCACCTTGTAATGAGAATAAAAAGAGCGTAATTGTGACAATGTATAAGAGTCCATACTAGGCGACACATCCACCAATTCTCCAGGACCCACAGCACTCATCGAAGCCCAAAATGCCTCAGAAATCCTGCCACTTCTTCGCTCCGCAAGAACATGTTCCAGATTACAACGGCTGTTGTCTGGACGTCAGAGATGAAGTCGACCAACTTCATCAGAGGAGAAAACCTTCTCATGTGTCCATATCACAGATTTCCAAAAGACATGCGGCATAGGAAGTTACTGAAGAGCAAATTCAAGACGATTCTCTCGATGATCGTCTGTGAATTGTTGCTTCTTTGCTGGGATTTGGTCATGTATATACCAGCAGAATGTAGACCTCTTCGAACGTCTCGAGAAGAGCAAGGCAGATGTAATTGACGGCGGACGTTAGTAGATGCCTGTAATGGATGTGCTGTATTAGCTTCCAAAATAGAAATATCTTGTTGTTCGTGAACGCCCGGATTTCCTTCATGTTTAAAGACCCTGAATCCAATATCTAACACAGTTCTCACTTTTACCCACATTTATCGAAATGTCTGAGACAAACGCACTACGCGGAAACATTCCAGCTATACGGCCTCGCGTTACTTCAGACGTATACGACATCTTGATTTGGCAATGTTCTAGTGCCGATTGACTCGATAAGTGCACTTTAAAGACAGTTCAATCTTCAATACAGAGCGGGTGAAAAATATGAGCTGCTTCTTTTGTTCTGTTTTACATTTTTCTTCAGACTTTTTGTATTAGCCATAACTTCAAAATAGCTGGTCAAATAGTCAAGTGGTAACATAATGGACACAGAAAGTGAAAAAAGACTAATATTGCGGGTTCAAATTTTGGTCAAGC
>KZ883321.1:0-10542 GCA_003456935.1 Machilis hrabei
AACATTTTCATCTGCCAAGTTAAATTTTGCTCACACTCATGATGTGAACTGTACTCAGCAGCGGAAGAAGAATGACAACCTCTCTGCACACCGGTATGACGTAGTCACGAGATGCCGCTGGTTACAATTGCTCGACAAGACCGATTGCTATCCATAACTGCGCGACGAAACGGAGAATGTCAGCTTCCTATAGACAAGGTGTAACTAACACCCGTTTCTTCCCCACTACTCCTCCACCAGTGGTAACTCGACAGGAAAAGGGTTACCTGCCCCTCTCGCCACGTGCGCTCCCCCGACTAGGATCATGGGGTAGCCACGTTTACACCGTACACCCAGTCCTTTGCCTTCAGCTTCAGACTAAAACTAACTCTTGTCGCTAGAGCTATGAGATTATCAACTGTCTTTACCTTCACTTTCCAACTTTTTTCGGGGATCCTAGATTTGAGAATAATCACAGTACTTACTCTGATTGCCATTTCACCAGCGCTACCCGTTATGGCATAATCTAGCTCCAAGAACACAGGGTTACTCTGATAATGACCTTAGTCATCTACCATTCGTGGTGCTTCATCCAATACACCAGCATGGGCGCCCTAGGTATATAAAAAAACCTGCTGAAGGCATATACTCTGTATTTTATTGCTCATGAATTGGGTACCACAAAGAACCTTTATCACAATGCACCAATTAAACCAGGCACTCTGTGTTGACCACACATAAATCACCACCTGAGCTGTTAAGCTTATACACCTATAATAGCACTTGGATCGGAATAGGCCACACGGTGCTGTGATAATAAAACACGAACTGTGTTGGTTAAATCGCATGAATCTGAACATTTACTGGTTGAATGAAACCTCATACAATTCTGCACACGTTTCGCCACCACCTTTCTGCTTATAGATGCAGCCTTGGGTTGACACTCCACCAAACTAAATTGGTGCCTGAATAAATTAACATGTAATATATTTGTGAAAAAATGCTGTCACACCTGTGCTACAATAAGTCCTTTTTTATAATAACTGCAAGTCTGCAACCCTGAGTTGTCGGACTGCACCCCATTAAGCGTGTGCTTGCATAAATTAACATACGATATTATTATGACATAATACTGACACAGTTCTGCTACAATAATTCATTTCTGATAATGTACTCAACCTTGAGTTGATCGTTTGTACCAAGTTAATCTTGTGCCTACATACATTAACATGTAACCTTCTTATAAAAAAAATATGCTGCCACAGCTGTGCTACACTAATGCAATTTTTTTCATCCCCATGAGAACGTTTACAGTTCCTTTTGGAATCAATACACCCATAAAAAAATATATATAAATGCATATACAAATATATACAACCCAACAATGCACATAACGCATCACCATGTGGCGTTACTACTGCAAAGAGAAAAAAGTCCTTCCCCTGAAACTCTATTTGCCACGGCCATGCAAACACCTTATGTGTACACTAGAGCTCTCCAATTTTTTTACACAGACCTGTTTATTTCAGATGAGTTGTCTTCTAAATATGGTCGAGATGTACCCTGCTCGCTGTGCCTCCATTTGCCGCACCAAATGTACCAGAAGTTCAAAATGGCGACAAACCTGACTACTCAGTTATCCACCAGCATCTGATTCCTGTTGGAACTGTCTACTGTCCACTCGCACATAACTCACCCCACAAATTGTCTCTCTCAATTTCACTGCCTCTTGCATGCGTCACAAGTCTGTATAGTGCACACCCACACATAATCGACGACCTACACTAAGCCACACTAACATGGTGACAAAATATGGATAAGAGAGGGGTAGGCCCGCGTCTACTGTTCATAGCCATATGCAACAGTGAACTTCTTGGCCTAATACTGCACGTTGCAGTAATCTCATAAAAGTTTCATGCGATTAAACAGATAAAAGTTTTCTTATATTCACTCAGGGCTAGCTAACCGAGCAAAATACCCTATACCGTTAAATATACTCTCGACTGGTATTTATCACTATCTCCCGCTGTTAAATATAGTTCAGTACAACACTGAGTCATTCTATGCACTTTACTTACTCAATCGTCCCTGTTAGCGGACTTAAAAAGCTTGAAAGCGAATTCCAACGTCTCACTTCAATAACTACCACAATGGCGCCATTTTTATTGGTTTTACTACCCAAATAACATGCATCACTCATAGCAATTTGAATGCATAAAACTTGAATTATCTGCACCAACAGCACCACACACGTAACACTGAACCTCTAATAAGCAGGATTTACACAAGTTTTGCCCTTTCTGGCCACTTATTGCCTTTCAATAACATCTGAAACGCCGCTATGTCGTCACGTGCATGTTAACCTTTCCATTACTTTGCCAACCTACCCCTATTTTCCTCGCTTCACTCCCAACAGACAATGCGACATTCGATAGTCTTGTCCGCAGGCCATCAACATCCCAGCTCCCCAACAGTCGTCACTGCATACAGACAGGCACCCCACCGCCCATGCCATCTATCCACTAACCTTGAGTAAGACAGCGGCAACCAAACAAATGAAACACAGAGTTCGCTCAGCGAAAACAACCCAAATTTGGAAATTGATTCTCTCCGCCCTCACAATACGTAGAAAATGAAACAAAAAGAAATCGAAAGATAAGAAAAATGCGTATACTCGCACCGCGGTCTGGCAAGCTAGAAAAATTCGTTATAGGCCCCTTCNAGAAATTGATTTACGCGTTGTGTACGCACAGCAAATAAATCTAGTTCTCCAGAAAAAAAACGATTTCGAGCTATGCCTGGCCGACCACGATTATCGCATTTTGCCTCTTCCACACTATTACAATGCAATTACTTACATCTTAAATTTACAATTACAATACTTCACCATACAATTACACAACTCTAACCTTTGATAAGCCTTAACTACTATTGATACATTCTCAACCTGCNCTCTTTGCGCTCGCTCAATCCCTCTCACCATGCACCAAAATTTACACACATTACAAAAGACATTGTGTGAACAAANCCACTACACATATTTACATTAATCGTTTGACCACCTTTACAAATCAACGCAGTGACCCTGCTCACCCTACATATCTCTCCAAATACAACCTTAGCTCTGCTACTCCCAACTTCTCTCACGTAAATAGTAATTGGAGCTGTTACCATTCTAGGTTTCGCTGGTCTCACAGTCTTTGCAGCATTACTTCAGTTCCTCTGTCGATCAAAAATTAGTCTTATCTNCTGTAATATTTCTTCAATTGATCGATGTGAACCCACCCCTTCCAAACTAGCTTCTGATTTCTCAGAGTGTACCATTGGTTCCTGTCCTTCCATACTTCCCATAGTCCGTCAAATTTGGGACACAACTTGGCCATTTTTCTTTTATCCTTGTCAGATTGGGTATAAGTACGTATCCAGATCAAGTCTCCCTCGATGAAGGTGTGTTTCTCGTGTCTCTCATCAACATATCTCTCTTGGCGCCGGTTATTCGCTTGACAGTATCACTGGTTCATGGCATTTTTCCTCTCCTTCGTCCATTCTGGCCAGATCGTGTCTCTTTTGACCCCAGTCTCTCCTCCTCTGCAGACTCGCTCAGCGCATTCTCCATCGGCCCGCGAAGTTTCATTCCATACAACAGCAGGCTCGCCGAATATGATGTGGACTGGCTGACTGAATTGTTCAACGCTAATGTAATATACCGCAAAACGTGTGCCCACGTGTGTTGTAACTTGTGAACGAATGCACGAATCTTTTGAAATCAGATCTCGATTTCTACGTTCCACTAAATTGCTCGCTGGATGATATGCTGGAATGTAACACCTCTTCACTNGCCATCTATCGCACACAGCGATAATTTCCTTGCTATGGTTACAGCTGGCGTTGTCCATCATTAGCGTTCGAAATGCCCCGTGCCAACCAAATATTTGGTACTCTAATGTGTTGGCTATTGTAGCTCTGGTTACCCTTCTTAAAGGTATCGCCTCCAACCATCCGGTGGTGGCGTCTTGCACGACTAGGATATGTGCAAAACCATTTCGTTACACTGGCAAGGGTCCCACGATGTCCACATAAGCTGTGTTCCAGATCCCCGGGACGTTGAGTGTGTCGCAGCTCCCCAAACCGTGTTCCTACTTGGGGTTTGATAGTTTGGCAGATCTCGCATCCTCTTACATACCGCACTGTGTCCTTCACCATTCGCTCCTAGTACACTAATGTCCGCAAATACGACAAGGTTGCCGCTACGCCACCATTCGCCTGAAAAACGCTGTCATGTGCGTAGTAAACCATTCGCTGCTTTAACGATTCTGGTATCACCGGTAATCTGCAATAAGTCATATTTCCTACCGAAGCCTGGTTCTCTCCACTCACTATCTGGTCACTTGACACTAAAGCAAAGTAGTACAGTATTTTATCATCCGATATTTCATAATTTTTCGCTTTACTAATCACCGCTTTTGCCCAGGTAGAGTCCGCTGGCAGCACCGTCTCCTCCAAATAATCGATGACCACCTTAAGTTTTTGGTCTTGACGTTGATGCTCCTGCAACTCTACTATGCTAAATACATCCGCCAAAACAAAAATTGATTCTTCTATTGCATTACACTTGGCCATCACATGTTCAGCTTGCCCTCGCTCTATATCCTCTTCCGAATTTTGATTCTGAGTATATGCTGGGTCAGTCCTAACTACTGGCTTGCTAAAATAGTCGGCCACCGATTTGAAAACTCTGGAAACTGCAACCACCTCATATGAATAATCTTCCAGCTTAAGACTGATACGCTGTATGAATACGTTGGAAAATTTGATCGTTTCCATCCAAGCTAAACTACTACTGTCGGTTAATACTTTGAACTTGGACGCCACCAACAAATTTCTGAACTTTTGCATACCAAATGCTATTGCTAATGATTCGTTCTGTATAACTGCATACTTTTGCTCAGCTGGGTGCAGTACACGGCTGGCAAATTCTATTACCTGCGGCTCCTCTTTCGTTCCTGAAAATATGACCGCCGCTATGACCCTATCAGAAGCATCAGTCGCTAGTGATATGGGTTGCCTGTAGTCAGGTCTCACCAGCAATTTGTCAGTAGATATACACTCCTGTATTTATCTGAACGCCACGTCTGCTTCCGCATTCCATTTAAACTTGCCCTGTCCGTGTTTCAGTTCTTCCAATGGTCTCAAAATGTCTGCAGCTCTGGGAATAAAATCCCTCAGCCAACCCACTATACCGATAAATGTAGCTAGCTCCTTTCTGGTTTTCGGCTTCTGGTACTCTTTCAACTTCCGGACATGCTCCTGACATGGGGTGGTGTCTTCAGCGCTCACCTGCATTCCTAAGTACGTAACACTCCGCTGCAAAAATGAACACTTAGCTACCCCGCAGGTCATTTCTACCTCCTTCAGTATTCCAACCACTTTATCTATCTCACGCAGGTGATCTTCTCGCGATCCCTCTGTATAAATTAAAACATCGTCGACAAAAAACTGAACTGTGACATCAATCAACTCACGTAAAATGTTAGTGATTGCCGCTGAAAACTAGCTATCCCTTGCTTAGTACCGAAATTCAACCGGCAAAATTGGTAGTTTCCCTCTTCATACACAAAGGCTGTGTATGGTCTGCTTTCTTCAGCTAGCTCAATCTGAAAATAAGCGTCTTTTAAATCAATTTTTGAAAACCAAGAGGCCTTCCTCAGTTTATGTCTCACCTCTCTCACGTTCATCATCGCCCAGTTGAGATCAATGCTGCGTGCGTTGATTGCACGCTGGTCAATACACAGTCTAACATCACCGTTGGCATTGGGCACAAAAACCAACGGACTGGACCACGGGTTCGTAGAACGCTCTATTACCCCCATCTCTAAAATCTGGCAATTTCTCTCCTCAACACTTGACGGTATTTCCAGGGCATATTTCCCTTCACTGGCTTGTCGCCCTTCATTTCAATTACATGCTCGACCCCTTTCACTCTCCCAAGCTTTTTGGAAAAAATTCGGGATGTCTACTGATGATTTCCATCACGTCCGGCTCAACACCCTTATCGCTGCTGGCCTCGTGTTGTTCAACGATCAATTCTTCCGTCTCTACTTCATCTGAGCCAACTGGCTCCATCTTGTTGACCGCTAACGCTGTCCTCAGCATTGCAAGTACTGTGCGGTCCCCTCGTACACTCTCTTCTTCCTAGGAGTTGACGGTTCCACGATTCAACCTCATCACGTTGCCCAAAGCATCTTTGGTGCTTATGGTCCCGCACTCTGCATCTATTATGATTTTCATGTTTAGTATCGACGGCTAACCTATAATGACGTATACCCTAACCATCATCCGTTGCATATCTCCCATCTCTATCAACAGGTCAGTCACGTCACTTATCCTTACTTCATTAGTCACCGACTTCATCACTGCCTATTCTGGTACCAAAGTATGCACATTCGTCAAAACACTTCTCTTAACAAAATGAGCCATTGATCCAGTATCAAACAATGTCAACACTCATCTACCATTCAACTTCCACTTACACACGGACAACGCCTCTCTTCACCTCTCTCCTCATCTTCCATCAAGGACGCTATATTAAATTTACTTGAGTTCAAGTCGATTTAGCGTCCTTCTTCTTCCGGCTCCCTCCTATTCGGTTCCCGATTGCCTCGACGAGTTTTCTCTATCATTTCTCATCGAGTTACCGGTCAGCCTTACTTCTTTCAACACCTCTTCATACTTCTTACTCCTGTATCCGTTTCCACTCCTTTCTTCTGGTCTCTGGTCTCTGTCCTTGTTGTATCTGTCTTCTGAACCACGATACCTTCCGCTGTACACGCCAAACTGTCTATGGTCGCGATATCCGTTCCCACGTCCGTTAGCCTTAGCGTATCCGCCTCGTCCGTTCTGACCATATCAACCAAAGTTCCGGTAGCCATCCTGTCTGCTTACAAAATCGTTATGACTGCGGTCTCNATACTGGTTCCCGTCTCTCTGGTATCAACCCCCCGTCACGTCCTCTGCAATCTCTGTTACGTCGTGCGTTTGCAACTCCGTACTAATCGCGTTATTCTTCCTTCTTTTCTCCACTGTTGCACCGTCTCCTCTCAATCTGCTGATCGGATAAGCGTCGTTTACTGCTTTCCGTACCGTTTCCGGATGTCTGCGTCCCAAAACTTTTCGTCTTCTTCTTAGCTGACCACACCTCCGTATTCAGTATCGTTGTAGGTTGAGGATACTCGCTACGATTTCTGGTATCTGGCCTGGTACCCGGTGTCACTTCTTCACTTCATGATATTCCTTTACAAGAAGCATAATGTCTGTCAGATTGCGGCTATCTCTCACTCCTGTATATACAAAACTTCGTAACTCTTCGTCGCATCCTGACATCACTATGTTGAGCAACGCTCGGTCGTCTACTGGATGGTCCAACATTTGATTCCAGTTTGAAATCGCTCTGCACAAATCATTGAAACTTTGTCCGCTTCGCTGCCTTGCAGAGAACAGTTTCGTCTGATGGAGTTATCAGACCCTCTGAACTGAGCCAAAAATAGTTGTCTGAAATGAGGATAATTCGCCACCGTACATTGTACTGATTGGAACTATGTCTTAGCCTCTTTTCGCAACAAACGTGCGAAAAATGACGGTTTAATCGTCACTGACAACTCGCTGTAATACTCCTCTACCTCCTGTAAAAATTGCACAGGGTTGTCCTGTTCATGGCCTTCAAACCATAGGNGCTTGGGATANAGCAACTTATAGTTCACTGCTCCTACGTTNGCCCCTCNGAAACTGAATTGTCTGCGATTATTTTCCGTACTGTNGTTCCAATCTCTGTAGAATCTGCTGAAGTTAACTGTATTATACGGCTCTGCGNCACTTAATCTGTGGTTTTTCTTATGCCTTCCTTCTTTTCCTTCACTCTTGCGTCTTTTTACTTTCCCCACTCTTCCTTTGCCGTGTCCAGGTCGCCCCTCCAAACCTGTTACAGACTCTGCTTCCTGGTTACGCCTGGGTTCAACCACTTCCTCTACCTCTGTGCTGTCTTCAATTTCTGGCTCAGAATAAACATCCGAAGAGTATTTCCTTCATTTCCCTCTTATTATATTCGTCTTCACCCTGGTCAAGTCATCATGGGGTCTTCTGTCCACCCTGACTTCGGATTGTGTTATATTCCGCTGAGCGTCATGATGTTGTGTCCCCAGTTTAACGTCTTGGTGGACGGTCCCCAGTTTCCTACCTTCTGACCCCCTTGGTCTATCGTCTTCGCTTCCCGGCAGTTGCAATGCCTGGATGTCACGCGACGCTGCTGCACCTGCACTTTCCGTCATGTCTTGACGTAGCCTGCCCACAGATTCGCGTAAGCTTGCGACGTCCGTTCTCAACACGTCCACTAACTTTGCTACTTGCTGCTCTTCAGCGCCTCGAGTTTTTTTCCATATTCGACGTCGCTATTTTCATCACCTTCTCGTGTGCCTTCTGCACTGCGCTTAATTCGCTGTCCAACTTCTTGGTAGGTCTCTAGTAACAGCATCCATTTCGTGTTGCATTTCTTCTCTTAGGACATCTTGCCCCACTGCAAGACTCTGTACTTTGATTTCGATACGTTCCATTTCTCCCCAATCAAACAAATGAAACACAGAGTTCGCTCAGCGAAAACAACCCAAACTTGGAAATCGCTTCTCTCTGCCCTCACAATACGTAGAAAATTTTAACAAAAAGCAATCGAAAGATAATAAAAATGCGTATACTCGCACCTAGGTCTAGCAAGCTAGAAAAATTCGTTATAAGGGGAAGAACAATTTCCAGACAAACTATTTACAGAAGGCTCAGGGAGAGTGGCCTATATGCCAGACGTCCAGCTGTTTAAGTGCTGTTGACCCATGCGCATAAGGAAGACCGTTTGCGATGGAGTCGGGAACATCGGGACTGGACAGAAAGACAATGGAGCGATGTGATGTTTGCCGTTGAATCACGATTCAGTTTGAAGAGTGATTCTCGTCACAGCATCATTTGGAGAGAACGTGGAACACGTTACCACCCTTTCAATATCACAGAACGAGATCAGTATCGCGGTGGTAGCTTTTTGGTCTGGGCGGGCATAATGTTAAATGGACGCACATACCGTCACATGTTCGGAGGTGGAACATGGTACAGAGATGAGGTTGTGGAAACTCATGTTCGTGTTTTCTGAGGTGCTACGGGTTCACAGTTCTTATTCATGGACGATAACGCAAGGCCACGCCGCTGTCTGCTGGTCGAGGCATTTCTTGAAAGCGAAGATATTCAACGCATGCAATGGTTAGCAAAATCCCCGGACTTGAACCCCATTGAGCGTATGTGGTATGCTCTTGCACGCAACATTTCAACTCGTCAGCCTCCACCCAGGGACATTGCTGAGCTTCAAACTGCTCTTCTGCAAGAGGGGAAGAATCTGTCACCAAATTTGAGCCAGACCCTCATTGGAAGCATGAAGCATCGCTTTTATTGCACCAACTGTAGCAGGTTTGTTTACTTTTCTGTGAGCGACAGGCGAATTCCTTCGCTTACATTCTCTTTTCTTCAATTTGTATCTTTAGCATTAGCTATGCATTACAATATTTTTGACCGTTCTTGAATTGTTCCCTTTATTTGTAAAACCTATATAACTAACTGTACGACACTTTGATTCATTCTGACATTTATTTCGTACCATGTTAATAGAATAATTCATTATTCTTAACTTTTGGACATGAGTGTAATATTCGTAGTAGGTTGATTTTTGCACCAATGTTTTCCAATTTTTAGTTAAATTGCACGTAATTATTGCAATCTAAGGTTCACGCATTCGAATTCGGAGGAATTTGTTAAATTTAGAAGCAAGCACAAAATTTCACAACAAATGTAGCAAGATTTCAAGAAGCATGAGTCGTAAAAGTTTGATTCTCTTACCAAAGTATTATAAATTTTGAATAAATATATTCAAAATTATTAACTAACATCCTGTGGTCCCTGGTTAGAATCCCGAGACATTTATTTTACTTATGGGCAGGAGCTTTATCTCGAAAATTATTAGCCATAGAAGATTAGTTTTAATACCAATAGTTGTATATGCGCAGGAGATGAATTATTTGTTATTAATTTAAATGATAGTGTCACGGATTCGAAACCAGGCAAGGGCAACATCTCAGAGAATGTATTATGAAATCTTAAATTANCCCAAAATGTATATTTTAAATTTCAGGAGAAAATGTCAGGCTTAAATTATAGCCTTGAAAAAAGAGGTAGGAAAAAAATAATATGACAACAATGATGTCTAAAATGTGCTTGTAATTATGATGTGCGTTCCATCTATTTATCCCAATCCAGAGCTGAGATACTTAATTTTGCTCAAACATAAATGGTCATGGCTATGACACAAACATGTCCGTCATTTTCGAGAGGGAAAAATAAAAAAAAATAGTAATGGTGGTTTTTGACTCCTATCCTTTAGGGGGTAATCACAGAAAAAAAGTATTTGTTGCGGAAAAAACAACAACACAGAAATGAGTGTTATCCAAGCCACTCGTAAATTTTATCTATATAAGAATGAAG
>KZ883342.1:15425-28409 GCA_003456935.1 Machilis hrabei
GTTTAATGTATGTTCACATGATGAATACGGAAATTGAAGGTGTTTTCTACTCATTTAAATTTGTAAGGCGGACTTACAAGCCTTACGTGGACACTGGTATCAGCTGATAGAAAAATACATTATTACAAAACTATATTTGTGTATTACTAACAGATATGTCTAATAGAATGACGTAAAAAAACACATTTAAAATTATATGTTTTTAAGTGTTTGGTCCACAAAAACTGAAATTTTAAAAATAATTGGAATTTTAAGTCCTGCAAAAAAAACAACAACTATATTGTCATGTAAGTCAATGGGTTAATCAACAAAAAGGTTTTTGTATCAACTAAACCCTCCTTCGGTTGATGCTGACGCAGTAAACACAATTCAAAGCCTGTGACACTCGTGCATTTATTTTTAGACGACTGTGGTTGATATATTTGCATTACAACTTTCATATTTTTATATTGTATTAGCTAGACTGAAAACTACATAAAATAAAGAATGTAGTTATTAAAAAATTGTTGGGCAATTGCACACTAGATCTTTAAATGTGCAAATATCTCATATGTANTTATCTATAGAGTAAATACTTTAACCACCGCTTTTGAATGCATATTTATTATCTTTGATATGATCCATTACAAAAGAAAATCTGTTTGTAAATAACTGAGATATTGACAATTTTGTGGATTTTACCAGTGGCCATCTTCATGACACCATGAATGCTATATGCCACACACCAAAGAGTGACATCATAGAAATTATTTCTAGAGGTAATTTCTGATTAAAAAACACCCTCGCGTCTTTTAATCACCAATGCTGCACACTGATGCTTGCCAGATGTGATGAAATAGCATACTCTGGAGAGAGATTTAGTTTCTGTATTTATAACTGGGGTGCCATCAGCCTCTATTCAGTACCACTTCTGAATCAGCATCTTTAAGCACTTCAATCCATGAAGAACTTAAATGATCACATGACTGTTTAATCCTTAATGACTGAAAATGTTAGATCTGAGGCATCAATATCAGCTGTGTGTTTTGGTACAGAGGAAAAAACAAATCTGTTAGTTTAATTGCTTATTTACATTTGATTAGTATAGTGCATCAAAGTTTTAATTTGGGATATAATTGCGCATTCTAGCCAACCTAAGTAACCTTTATTGACATTGAGTACATGAAACAATGTAGAACTGATCTCATCAGGCACAAAACACATCCAAATACCCCATAGTATACCCAATTTACCCATATGTCAAGCATTTGACCAAGAAATGAGTTAACTGGTTATTTGGGACATTTTTTTGTTAGAATGGTTAACTCAATATTTTGGTGTACTTGTATTGAGATGTTCACTAGATTAGACTCTTAATGCATCTTTATTAGTGGTGTACATATCTATTGGAAAAAAAAAACGATATAAAAAACTTGAAATACCTCTTACTGATAGTGACAGTGCACAATATGGGGAAAAGAAATATGAGATGTGGTAAAAGAGTCTTGACATGAAAATGTGACACTGAATATGCAATTAACCAATGTAGTGCTTACCGATAGGTGACAGTGCTTAAACTAAATGTGAAAAGAAAAGCAACTTAAGAGTACTGAAACAGGAAAATGTGAAGACAAACATATAGGTTTTAAAAAATAAACCTGGACACAACATACAGAAACATTTCTCCTGGTTAAGAGAAAGAGCAAAAGCTAGTTATTTAAAGTCTAATAATTCAAGTAAAGTATTTACTTATTTATCTATTTATTTAATCTACACAATTGAAACATCCTCTCAGTAGAACTGAGATGTGCAAGATTCATAAGTGGAAATAGAAGACCTTAGTGCTGAATGGATAGTATTTACTGTTGTAAGTTAAAACAAAGAGACCAATGCTTAATTCTCATACCAGCTTTATCCTTTGTTACTATAAAACTAAAACTATTCTGTTCTCTTAAATTTAAATATATAAAACTGTACACTAGAGAACAGGGCAGAAGGAACATGCTAGCATAACTACCTGGTTAGGCCACGTGTAGCTAAGTTTATGTTCATGCCCGTGTGCTGCAATATCTCCAGGGGCGTTGAAATTGCCTGCTGCCTGGCCAACACCACCATCCCTGATAGTGAAAACGTACATATAGTTTCCACCATTTTTTGCCCTCTGATTCCAAAATACAAACAGTTGTACTTGCCAAGTCTTAATTGATCATGTAAAATTAGCCTTACATTGTACTCTTGATACAAAATATCATCTGGTAACCTAGTGGGACCTATATCAAAAAGATTAAGGGAAAGATGGGTGACAAAAATCAAGGAGAACAAAGAACAGTGTACATTTCTTGATTCTTATTCCCTCACAAGGACGAAAGAGGAAACAATAAAAGATATAAAGAAATGGGGTACGCAATTAAATGGAGAAGAAATTAAGAAAGAAAGATGAGGTGAAATGAATTTCAAAAGAGAATGTACAGTGAGAAAGGAATGGAGAAAATAAGGTGCTAAAACAAGAGGAATGAAGAAACAGTGAAATCAGATAAATAATGAAATATAGAAAAAAATGCAACACAGAAAGAGAGGAAAGGATAGATAAGAAACATAGGAGAGGAAAGAAGAACAAAGAAAAGTACAGAAGATAAAGTAGAGGGAAGAGGAATAAATATATTTTGAAAAACAGAGAGGGAAGGAGAGAAATGAAGAGGAACAAAGACATTTAGAGAAAGATAACAGACGAAAGAAGTATAGGAGAAGGAAATGAGAGGGAAGAGAAACAAAGAAATTTAGAAGGAAAAAAAGGAGATCAACAAATAAATAAAGAAAAAAAATTGGAAAGAGAAACAAAGAAATGGAGATAAATAAATGAGAGGAAATAAGAACAAAGTAATTTAGAAGAAGGAAGCAGAAGAAAAAATGGAGAGGAAGGGCGAACAAAGAAGTATAGAAGAAAGGACAGGAGTGGAAAGAGAACTGAGAAAATGGATGGGAAGAAAGTTAAACTTGAAACANTCAGAGAATAAAGCTAAGCTAAGAAAGGATTAGAAAAAGAAGAATGGAGATAAACATAAAAAGGAAGAGGAGACTGGAAATAAGTTTTGGTTTACAGACTTAGTCCGATTTTTTTGCCTTCTTTGGGTATTTATCGGTCAAGTCCAAATATATCGGCTTGGTACACCCCAATATTTTTTATGCAATTACTTCTCACTTTTGATATTGGAATACTAAATGTTTCCTTTTGAACATTAAAGTCCTGATTAATTATGCCAAAGCATAGGTAAGTTTATACTGTTTGGTTTTACTGACAATTTTTTTTCTTCCTCAGGTACATTCTTCAGGAGAGATTATTTTTTTGAGAAATGGAGGATGTGTTTGGACCGATCACCTTTTTGAAGAAGAAGCAAGCCAAGGAATCGAGCCAACTATTAAGTATATTATTATGAAAAATTCTGAAGAAGACTACAGAGTTCGTGCTGTTCCAGTGGAACCTCATAGTTTTGAACTGAGACTTCCTTTACCAAAGGAATGGCAAGGTCGTCGAGATACAGATTTGTGCCATACAAGTGGCTTGACTGATTTGGTGTTTGTGCACAGCTCGGGTTTTATTGGAGGTGCAAAGACTTATGAGGCCTCTGTAAAGATGGCTGAAAAAGCAATAAATATTCAAAAGTGAATTGGGACTAGGGTAGAGACTTGAAGTTAAAATCACAATAACTTGTTTTGTTTCTTTTCAGGTATGAATTCATTCTGCACAATTTTTTAAGTTACACTGTTATGCATTATGAAAAAAAAAAGAGTAAAATTATTACTTTGTTACAATGCAAAAAATACAAGTATAGGTCCATTACAAAAACTGAATTTTTTTTAATTGTTGGGGTAATGTGGGGCTACTTGGATCAATGTCCTTCACAACAATTATCTGTATTTATATGATTGTTAACCACTTTTACCCTTGTTTTTCACTACACCTGATGAAAAGCACTTTCCACACTTAAATTGTGTAAGTCCAGAAGCTCCTACACACAATTCATGGTACCAGGCTTTACACACCATGCAACATATCCAATCACCTTTCTTAACAGATTCGAATTCAAAATATTTTACACCACAAAAGCCACATGGTATGTTGTCTTTGTCCTCCGGTATTTGCCATGCAGATTCTTCGTCTGAATTAGTTTTGTCTTTGTAATATTCTTTCACATTTTTCACTCGTTTGTTTCCAGTCTCTGATGGTTTTGATTTGGGGGAGAAATCCACAGCTCCTTTACCTTGCACTTTTCCAAAGCGAAGTCTTTTTTTGTATCTTGCCAATTCAATGTTTTGAGGAGATGTCAAGTGGCATGCAGATTTCTTTCCTCCATTATTCCTTTTCTTTGTTTTGGTTTTAATAGGAGCAGATAAAACAGATGAAAAAGTTATATCTGGACTTGATGATTTCATGTGATGAGATCTTCGTGAGTTTGACAATAGGAAGGGATTGATTGAGTTACTGATTTTTGGGGGAATACAGGATTTGTAGTTGATTAATTAGACATGTCACCATTGTCTGCTGATGTAGTTGATGGTCTGGGAGTTGATGCTTTAGACTCTGTTTTTTTATCATTCGAACTCGGGCATTCCATCTGAATGTGAATCAAAGGAAAAGGTGAGTGATGGAAGGAATTTGTGTTCTGGTATTATGTTAGGGTTGAATGGATAAATGCCAGTACATTCATACCGTTTTAGTGCATTACCAACCGTAGCACCCTTTTGCCAAGCCTTGTTGAAGATACCACCTAAAACAAGTTTAGTTATTGAGACAGTTGGATTGTTATGAACAAATGTAGTAGCCTCTTGATGATAGAATAATTTCAAAGGCTTAAAAACAGTATGATATAATGATTTCAAAGGCTTAAAAACAGTATGATAAAATGATTTCAAAGGCTTATAAACAGTATGATAGAATAATTTCAAAGGTTTAAAAACAGTCCTATCCAAGGGCTGAAGCACATGCGTGGTATGGGGAGGTAGGCACAATAATTCAATTTGATGTTCAAGGCAGTACTCAAGATATGGAAGGGACTGGTGAGATATGTGCCTTGAGTGTGATGCTTATTAAAATGTTGAAGCCAACTCACAAACAAGTCTTCATTTATGTAACCTGATTCACTCATTAAAACCAAAGATCTGGAAGGCATTTGTAGTTGAAATTCTTTACGCATTCTTTTGCCTTTAAAAATCACTAAAGGCGGAATGTAAACCCCACTTGCACTACAGCAAGCAACCACTGTTACATTTTCTCCTCTTTCCGAATTTTTTAATGAAACAATCTCTCTCTTACCCTTTTCCCCGATAACTTTAGAAGGTTGGTTATTCATTGGAAACCACTCTCATAGACATTATAAATATTTTTAGGTTGACCTTGAAGGTCAAACTCAACTGATAACTCTTTTAGCTTGCCACAAAAATCAATCACCACCTTTTTATTTACCCCCATTGCCTGCGCTCTTGACAATCCTTCTGGTTTTCTAAGAGAAATGTCTTTGTGGCGATTCATAAAGAAAAGAGCTAATCCTTACCTTTCATTTTGTGTCATCACTCCAAACATTAGTAATATTGTGTTTTTGCATATTCATAGACTGCTCTCCTTACACTAAATGAAGTGTGGCCAAAGCCACGGTTGTATAGGTATTTCAGTCTGTCCCCTAGATCACGTTCTTGTTCTGTTGAAAGAATTGTAGGGTGACCTACAAATTGTACGACTGTCATTATGGTTCAGGCTTACAAATTGTACGACTGTCATTATCGTTCTCCAGAGGAAGTCGTCTAGGGGACCCTGGAGTGACTCGCAGCTCCCTTTACGCTTAGGTGGCAATTAAGGACGCTTGTTATGGCAAGTGACATGTCCCCCTCACTNATTAGACTACAATACTGAGCAAAACATTGTGATATAGTTATTGTTCATACCATTTTAATAATTCGCCAGCCACCACAGCTTAGTGGTTAAGTCACTAGCATTGCACACTCGTGGTCCCGGGTTCGAATCCCGATCAAGGCATGGGTGTTTCACTGTCTGAATAAAAAAGTGTTCATTATCATTTCATAATCATGCCATTGAGCAGAAGTGAGTGGTTGACCGTCTTGATATAACCTTAATGCGTTAAACAGCACATCTTCTTTTTAATAATTCCTGATCATGTGATAGCTGTTAAAACACACCACTCCTCGAAACTACAGTTATCACCTGTTGCACATTGAAGTTCATCACCAGTTATAAAGTTTTCACACTTAGAATCTGAAATAAAATCTGATCTTCACTGCCACTTGACATTTTATCTACTGTCTCACTGACATAATTAAAAAAGTAATCTTCATCTAAAATACCTCATGTTCTAATGCTAGATGCCATGATCACTATTCCAGCTGTGTTTATATCTGAAAATTGAAATCAGGCCAATGAGAGCGTGTTTCATGAAGAAAAGGCAGGTAGTAGGGGTACCTTCTGCACTCAATAGATGGCGACTCTTTCCAAACACAGAAAAATTACGCCCAAATCGAGTGTAAAAAGACAATCCTGTCGCACAGCGTAATATTATGCCCAAATCAAGTATGGGGCATAAAAGTTAGGCTGTAATATTACACCCAAAACAAAGAAAGGGTTAAGTAATAAAGTATGGTATATATATTGTCAGTGTGTTGGAACAAAGAAAATACCAATACAGTACCATAGTTGTCCTTTTATTATTGTGTTCTTACTTTGTGTCTACGAATCAAGAAATTGAGAGGTTGATAAGACAATCAAGAAGAAAAAATGAAGTAATTTGGAGAATATGTAAGTGTCAACCAATCAAGAAATTGAGAGGGTGAAAAGACAATTCATAAAATAATGAATGTGTTAAGATTTTTCACAATAATTAACAGCTGAATGTAATTCTTTGGTTATGGATTTAAAACAAAATAGCCTGCTTGTGCAGAAAAGTGAAAGAAATAGTCAAAATTTTCAAACCTTTTTTTGTGGTCGACGCCCAGAAGTAGCAATTTATTGGAGTACCCTGTGTTACATTTATAGCATAGCAATTTTTATTAGTTTTGATGGATTAATTTGAGATAATCAAATTCCTAATTGAGAACATCTAAAATGGAACACTATAGTAATTTCATGATAAAGTAAACTAGGTTGAAATTTCTGGAGTTAGTCTAAACCCATAATGTGAAATATTAATGGATTTATAATAGACCATTGTTTCATAATATATTAAATAACCAAGGACTAAAATCATTACTCTGGTGAACTAATCTGGAGTGTCTAAATCACTCCAGCTCCAAGTAATAAAGGTAGGAGTAATGATTAGTTCAAGGAGCAGGACAACAGGGCTATTGCTCTGGCGAACTAATCTGAGGAGTAATGCTAGCCGACAGATTAGTTTGGCCAGAGCGCTCCAGCAAGTGGCATCAGTTCAGCCAATTAATCCAAGGAGTAATGCTAGCTGACAGATTAGCTCAGCCGGAGTGCTTCGGCTAGCGGCATTAGTTCAGCGAACTATTCCGAGGAGTAATGCTAGCTGCCGGATTAGTTCAGCTGGAGCGCTTCGGCAAGCGGCGTTAGTTCAGCGAACTACTCCGAGGAGTAATGCTGGATGCAGGCCTAATTCGGCACTCCAGCAAGTAGCGTTAGTTCAGCGAACTAATCCGAGTAGTAATGCTGGCTGCCCGATCAGTTCGGCCAGAGCACTCCGGCAACAGGCGTCCGTGTGTCAAACTGATCCGAGCAGTAATGCTGACTTGGCGAGTTGATCAGGCTACGGCGTTAGTTTGTCCGGACTGAACCGGCTGGCGGCGTTAGATCGGCCAATTAATTTGAGGAGTAGTACCAGCTCCACGATTTCTTTAATCAAACTGTCTCGAAAGTCTATACGTTAAAAAAANAATGATTATAATAGGATTTTATTTTAGTGTTTGTATTTATTTATTGAATTAATAATAAAACTGAGTAAATAATTAAAGCATCATTAATGTACTGATCCAAAAAGCCCCACTTAAAATGATTCAAATAGCCCAATTTCATGACTTTTCAGTTTTGGCAATGTAGTTCCTATCTTTGTCAAAAGATGGTGCCAGCTGTCACACAGCATGTCTCAGTGAGAGCTAGGGTAATCACAAAAATATGTCGTTAACTCTGCTTAGTTAATTTTGGTGTAAGAACTTATTTTCCTATTACGTAAAGTTTCATAGCATTAAAATAAGCTGCATTGACATTTGCCTTGATAAATTCGAAGTTCGATTTTTACGAATTTCTCACTAAATACTAAAGTTGGTTTGATTTCTCACATAGGAACCACTTCACTGGGCACACCGTCCTTCCGTAATGGCAGCCAAATATGTCTAATAAACTTTAATCTTATTTTGATTCAAATAGCCCCACTCTACGCTATACTTATTTGTTTATTGTGTTGTCTTTTTTTTAAGTTACGGTACCAATCTTATGACTAGTATTTTGTTTCATGTTAAGGGATGGTATTAGTCAGGGTTGCAAATGATATAATCATGAAAAAAATCATAATTTTTTGTTTAAAAAAATGTATTTATCAGAAAAAAAATATTTTTGTAGAAAACTGTACCAGTGTAATTTAGATATTAAAAAATATATATAAAAAATCAAATTCCTTTTGCACTAAAAAATAGTTGTGATGGGAGTTAAAAAGATTACGATTGATTGGTCACCTAGTCCTTTCAAAACTGAAATATTATTCAGTTTTAGTTCTTAAAATACTTAAATATCAATAATTGAGTACAAAAACTGCTTAACCCTTTGTGTGTTTTTGACAGTTGCGGGAATATGTCTCTAAACTTGCTGAGGGAATTATTAAATGTGTGAACTTGTACACAAATATCACCACATAAGATATCCATTTCACAAAACCAAATTTACTGACTGACCTACTGAACATTGAAGGAGACAACCAACATATCAAACACAATAATACTGTAGCTGGCAAAAGAAAGAGCTAAAAAGGTTATACAAATTTCACCCTTATTGCATTGGAATGTCTGTGTGTAAGGTTGATTTTAGCCCTCCAACTCAGATAGCAACAAAGTGGGAGAGAGGAGGAGGAGGAGGAATAATGGAAGAGTGGCTGTTAGTCACTCACGCCCTTTGCTTTTTGGGGCAGTTTCTTGCTCCTTCCTCTTTCTCTTCCCACTTTCACATCTGTGGGCAAGTGACCTTCAGCTCAAAGCAACTTCAGGAATGGGAGGGGAGTAAGTATATTTTTGGCTGTTTCTTCCTCTTTTTCATTTCCACATTCTGGAAATGACATTCAGTTCACAGAAGGAGCAGGGAGAGGGGTGATAGAGGAGAAGGAAGTGTGTGGAGTCTTGTTTGTACTTTCCACTTTGTTCTGTGCAGGCTCTTCTTCCCACCTCCACCTTCATTAATTTTTCCCTTAGAAACGCTTGGTTTAAAACGAAACTTATGAAATTAATTAGACTACAATACTGAGCAAAACATTGTGATATAGTTATTGTTCATACCATTTTAATAATTCGCCAGCCACCACAGCTTAGTGGTTAAGTCACNCAAGATATATGCTTGTTAAGAGTTATGTAGGCCACCCTGTATACATTCACATTTTTCAGTCGCTTGGGAAATACAATGCGTGGACATTTCAGTGAGTAATGTACTAGTTATATACAAATTGTATGTATTATTTTTTTATTGCATGGTGGGATTAGTTAAAGTTTTATCGATTTTCGAGACATTTTGATTGAAGAAATCATGATGCTGACATTATTCCTCAAATCAATTGGCCGAACTAATGCGAGCAGACGCATTCCAGACCAACTAATCTGGCAGCAAAGCCAGCATTACTGGGATCAGTTCGTTGAACTAACGTCGCTTGTCAGAGCGCTCCAGCCGAACTAGTCTGGTAGCCAATATTACTCCTCTGAGTAGTTCGCTGTACTATCGCCGCTTGTCGAAGCACTCCAGCTGCACTAATCTGTCAGCCAGTATTACTCCTCAGATTAACTCGCTGAACTAACGCCGCTTGAAGGAGTGCTCCGACCGAACTGATACAGGAGCCAACATTACTTCTCGGATCAGTTTTGCAGAACTGTTATTCTACCTTTACTACTCCAGGATTAAATGCTTCAACTGATACTCCGCTAAGGATTAGTTTGATATTCCAAGTCCCTGTAAATGACCCAATACAACAATGTCTCTGATAGTTATAGTTCGAAATCATAGTTATAATAAGATCTGTAATTTATGTATAAATATGCCAAATTAAAAACCTTGTTATTCTACACAGTTATGGTGTGCAGATCTTTAGCTTTTAGTTGCAATCATTATTAGGTATGTATAGTACTATCAGATTTGCCCGTTCTTTGCACGGAAACTTTTTTTTTTCAATAGAACTTATTTTTGTACAATGCACCTGAAAAACAAACATAAAATGGCTCCATTAGACTATTTTGAGACCACTCTAAATAACTTTTGTTTTTAATGTTTTTCGTTATCTCATCCAGAAATGGTCAAAAATTTACCATAGCCCTACATGGAAAAATTCAACTGGGCGGAATTTTTCTTTAATTTTCTTATTTTACTTCCGAATCAAAGATTTTAGTGCAAAACAAACGTTCGTCCGACACACCGTTTTAGAGATAACAAAAGAAAAAAAAAATGGCTGGTATTAGATCAAACTGAACAACTTTTGTATTTAATATTTTTCTCTATCTTGTACAAAAACGCTCAGTTACATTTCATAAGCAAAAATTCAAGACTGGATATTTTTTTAGGTCTGATAACTTTACTTCACAATTGGTGTTTTTTGTCCCAAAGAAACATTTTTTGTGAAATAATGTTTATTCATCCGAAGCACCATTTTTGAGATAAGGTATCATATAATAAAAATAAAATGGCTGCTTTTAGAGTTTCACTTTACGTATAAGATCAAGCTAAACAACTTTTACATTTTTCCCTATTTCCTCCAAAAACGCTTGAAGTTGTTACGCATGGTGGTTGATGTTTTTTTAAATAATTTTACTTTTACAGTGGAAGATTTTGGTGCAAAAAAAAAAAAATAGAGAAATAACTAATTTGTTCAACATACCAATTTTGATATAGTGAGATATCGTGACAAAAAAAATGGCTGCTCTTAGACTTTATATAGTGTGTATTTGCCAAAAGCTCTTGAAGCAATAATAAAATTTAGTGGATGTTATTTTTATTTTATTTTTTACATAATATGTTTTGAGGAGAATGGAGAGGACCTCTTCATCATGTAGAAATACATAACTATTTGCAATAGGGCCTACTAAGTGATTCTTGATTACCATGAATATATATTTTTTCAGTATCTAAAGATCTTTGGCTGATTTATAAATATAGTTATAGAATGTGTATTCGACTTCATTTTGTTAGCCAGTCCTGGTAGCCTAGTGGCTAGCCACTTGGCCCTGCACTACGGAGGTCCCAGGTTCGATTCCTAGGTAGGGCTGGGTGTTGTTCATTGTCTCAATAAAAAGTGTTTATCATCGCCTTCATAAAAATAGCGAGTGCTGGATATGTGTAAACCGGCTCGAATGACCCATGTGTAGTCAAGTAGCCGTAAAACCACACACCATCATCATTTTGTTATATGGAAATATTAGACTTGTATCTGAATAGTGAGAATCAGATTTCATGTTAAACTTTATTTCATAATGTGAACACATTTTAATGGTTCTGGAGTGTTATTTTATATTATGTTGAAAACTGGAACAGGCTTCCATATTAAGTAGATAATAAAATACAATTTACCTTGTTTCTTGTGTTAAGTAAAATATCATGATATTTTGCCTAGTAACTCCTTCCAGGCATCTTCAGGTGTTGACATCTTATTTCTTTGACCTTTCCATCTTCGGCTTGGCTGTTGTAAAGTCGGTGGATTTTTGTGGATTCAAAAGCAAAATGACGTGCCACAAACTTTGTTAAAAATGATAAGGGGCCCCTTAATAAGAAGGAAGCCCATTGCCATTGGCTTTATTTGTCAGACTGATTTTTCTTTTGGTTCATTTCCAATACTGTTGTTACGCATTGTTCATTTGTTGTGGTGTTGTCAGATTGTTGTCTACTTGTTCTATTAACCCTAAATATGTAATTGGGTTGAATTCGATTATGGCTATTTCTGGTGGTTTGGGCCATTTTATTATGGATGAATGTTCCTTTTGTTTCTGGAATAGGCTCTTCCATCGGGGTCTAGTGGTCCTTCTTCTTTATTTAATTTGTATTGAGTTTGCCAGATGGCAATGAATTACATAGTGTCTGCTCATTTTATTATTTTGCAATTTTCCCATATAGGATTGTGATTCTGAATAGTGGTGTGTTATACTAACCCTGTGTTGTTCTTTTTTAGCATTATGTCTCTCTTGTGCTCTTTAATTCTGGTCTCTAAATTTCTTTTTGTCTTGCCTATGTATTTTTTTTTTTTTGCATTCGAATTGTATATCATATATGCCACTAAGTCCTGTATTTTTAGTTTTTCCTTTGTATTCAGGTATCGTAGCTAATATACTCATTGAGGAAATGGAAACAAAAATCATCAATACAATAGACAAAAAAAACAACAAATTCTTGGTTAGATACGAGGATTTTACTTTCATTATATGTCCTTTTTCTGAAATAGATTTTTCCCATTTTCTAAACAACCTCAATAGTATGCACCATCAAATTTACATATGAAAAAGAAATAGTCCAAAAGTTACTGTTCTTGGATATCTTGTTTGAAAGAAATGGAACCGAAAAACTCATTTCCTCAGTATACCGCAAACCAACCAACACGGACATTTACATACCAGCTGATTCTTTTCATACAACGTCTCATAAACATATCACATGGAAGAACTTTGTTTGATGGGTGTTCACAATCTGTTCGGACATCCAGAACTTATAGAAAGAAATGGACCATCTAAAAACAATAGCCGAGGGAAATGGATACAACAAAAAACTTGCAGAAAAAATCATTACAGAAATTGAAACCGAATATAAAACAACTA
>KZ883351.1:9407-19932 GCA_003456935.1 Machilis hrabei
TGGCGACACTAAACATATTTTGGCGAAACAAATTTGTATTTGGCGAATGGAGTGGCGAAAGAAAAGGAAAAGCCAGAGCAACCACTGGTGTACTGGTTTTATTTTGACTGGCTGTATCTTGCAGATGAAGAGCGTATTTAAAATTAAAGAGTTGTTACACATTTACTGCGTGTCTAAAGTATATCATTAAGAACGAGCTTTCAGTCATACTTTATAGAGTCATTGAAAGAAATTTTCTAATACATTTATTATAAAACTGAGTAATTATAGTATAAACTTGAGTAATATTTATAACTGTACTCTGTTTTAGTGTTGCTCAGGACGGATTTAAAAAAACTGTACCTGGTATAATAAAGTGTTGTGTACGACGAAATTAAATTTGATTGGACTTTGAAGTTAAAAACAACATCAGGATTTTAACTTAAATTCCGAAACGAATAGGTAAGTGGTGAAAGTCGAGACTTATGAGCACACATTTACAAAGGCCGGAATTAAACGTCCTAAAACATCAAGCAAAAAGACGAGAGTTCATTCTTCGTTCTGGTGAATAATGGTACAAAACGGCAAAGGTCTGAAGGGACAGGAAGAGAAGATTGCCAAAGATCGAGAACTCATTTGTGGTAAAGGAAATTACGAGATAAAATTTTTGTCATCCTGCCAAATTGAAGAGGAAACCATTAAGAGACCAAGGCAAAGGGGAAAATGAAGATAAAACTGTTCACAGAGTTGTAGGGTTATAAGGGCTGCTTTCGGGCTAACCTGACCCCCTTGAACGTAGATCCGGTCTTCTTTTCTTACCTTTGGTGGAGATTTTAGATTCCATATCTATCTAATTGCAAGCATTTTAATTAAGAAAACAATGCCGTTCTTTATTCTTACATTAGGCTTGCAATTTTAACAAGAAATCCCAATTCGCAACTTCCAAATGACTCACTATTCACGACTCAATAAATCAATAAATGCAAAGCCTGTTATAATAACAAACTGCAACTACCTTATGGTTCAAGGGTACTGAAAGGAGATCTCATTGGTGACGTAGTAATGACTCGATTTTTCCAGCGAATTAACTGGTTCTCTTACACTGAACATTTAAAAGTGCTCCACTTTGGACGTTTACGATCATACCTTAATATGGTGCGCTTTACATGCACATTCTCAAGATAACCATTTATATGCACGGCAAGAAATCGANACNAGGGTCTAAACCAGGACCTTCCGATCCGTAGGCGACCATTAATCCAATATATCGGGGCATACAATATTTTAAAATACGTAACACACATGACAGTCAACAACCAAAAGAAATTCGATTTTCCAAGAAAAAACTTGTTATAAGAACTGGAAAACGTATTGTGTCACTACCTCTCCAAAGTCGAATCTCACCAAAATATGAGTACGAAAATATGAGGGTTAGTCAATTAAAAACAAACTCGGCCCTACGTGTTGCTGTACGAACGTAACAGGGATCAGAGCTTGATGTTTGCAACAAACGTCGGCTGGATCAGTGCCAAAACGTAGGTGGCACTAGCGTCATGGTTATGAGATAGTGTGTCCTACAGGATTGTGGAAGTTCAGTGTGAGCAGTCCGTCCCCGTCTAACAATGGACATCTCCCAGGTGTGAATCGCCAATTGTAATAAACTAAACTGTTACGGATAGAGTTTTGCAAGTTGAATTTAATATTCACATCCGTTTCCCAGACTGCACAGCGGTTTACTCGCAATTGACGTTTGAAAATACTGTATTGTTAATAATTTTCCATTGTATAACTTTATCCTGCGAAGTGGTGGTTTACGTAACAGGAAACAGTTGCCATCCTTTGCAAACCGCTGCAGAAACTCCACAATGACATTGCCATCCGATACTGCCTTTGTTCAGATGATGNGGGGTCCACTGGTCACAAATTTTGTAAACTATTTAAAATTTGTTTGTATTTAATTTGAATACAACAGTAACCAAAAGCTATAATGCACCTTTAGCTATTCATGTCCTACAACAAAACTACATAGTTTCATATGGTACAGTTGAAATTTCTATNAAATGTATTGTAATGTTTTTAAGCCAAGTTTTCCTAAAATTGGTGCGATATAGGCAACCTAGAAAGTGCAAACAAGGTAATAATGATCACGATTTGCTTCGATTGCGAAGGGCCACTTCCTATTGAATTTCTCGGTGCCGATAAATCCNGACGATGTAGCGAAATGCCATCAAGTCCAAGCGACCCGGGTTGCTTTCTAAAGGAGGCATCCTGTTGCATGACAACGCCCGTCCCCATANGGCCAACACTGTTCAGGACTCACTGCAGCAATTCAAGTGAGACAGAGTGAAGCACCCTTGTGATTTTGACATTTTTTGAGAAATGAAACGAGAGTTGCCAGGCGTCAGATTCCAATCGGACGACAGTGTGAAGGATACAGTGAGGACATGATTCCGTGAGCAACCCGCGGACTTCTACCGAAAAGCTTCTGACCGGCTAGTATTGCAGTGGGAGAAGTGATTAAACTCTCGCGGTGATTACTTTTAAGGTGTAGTGCTGCGTGGACGTCATAAATGACCTTCCGAGATACATTCAGTTTCGATATACAAAATATTGAGAATAAAAACAGGATAAATGCCACCGGTAAAATTCATTCAACACAAAACATGTACTCGTGTTGTTTTAATACTAATGCAGATACCAAGAATATGCGAATTAATTTCTGAACATCGTCAGAGCACTAGAANGTATCATCATATTCTGCGAATAAATCAACGAACCTCTAGAGATGCAGCAGTCGAATTCGTGTCGTCTGAGGGAAAAAAAATGCACATCGGAACCAAACTTTAAAATGTCAGACAATTTTAATTATATCATTCTTCTACAGTCATCTTTTTAGATACTCAATTCGTTGTTGTTTTATAGAGAGAGTAAAACTATGTTTATTTAATGAAAAAAAATGTAAACTTTTTAACGAGCATCGTCGCCTTGCTACTTACGGCAGTGCATCGCATCTAACAATAAGACACACAAAATTACNAGTCAGCATTGATCCCGGTTAGGAATNATTTTCCTATCAACATAGTCTTGACATTAGCGATTTAATTATAACTGTTATATGGTACAAGGTGTGTTTTGTACGGCTTGTTTAGCCGATTTCACCTTACTTTAACCAGAATTAACTAAATAAAATGTTTGTGATTACACTACATAGTTTCGGAGCTCAGCAATGCTGACTCTTAATTTGTTTCTTCACCTCAAACATTTTTTGGCATAGTGGAACTTCACGGACGACGTCGAGAGCTCAAAACAACGANGAAGGTCTGGCTGATCCGGGGTGACTACGTATGACGAGAATTATAAAAGCTACAGTTAGTTGCCTCAACGTGTTAAATATATGACTGACTCCAAATGGCATCAATATCGAGTTTATTTTCAACTCAGCCAACTCTGCAAAAATTATTTTTTTTTTCGTGGTTTCGTTAATAAAGGTTAAATTGTAAACTTTATTAAAGTTTTTGTCCAGTACAAACCGCAAATTTGTCTTTCATCGTATTTATAAATGGACATGGTTTGTAATAATTATGAAATTCATTAAATGGTCAAACTTAATGGATCTAAAGTTACTAAACTGAGTTGACCTATTTTTTATATGGCGCAGAGTCTATACCAAAATTCAAATTCCAAACAACGGAAGTGTTTCAAGGTCATGAAATGTTAAGTTTTCAAATGAAAATTATAAAGTGGGGATCGACAAAACTGTGAATACGATTGTTACACGTAACATTATTTTTTAGTTATTAATATTTTAACTTAACCCTATTTTTAAAAGCCACATTCGTGTATTCACTTCTGTGTCTGCTAAGACGTAATCCTGATTGAAATGATCTTGTAAATCAAGTCCAGCTTCAGTTGCTCTTATCCATTTATTGGTACAGTCGTAAGCAAAATGTGAGTCCGAAAAGCTGCACGTCGCTCATGACTGTAACGTCTCCCACTACCTTCCTACCACCCATCCACCTGTGTTACTTGGGATTGGCGAATGGGTGGTAGGAAGGTAGTGGGAGACGTTACANTCATGCGCGACGTGCAGCTTTTCGGACTCACATTTTGCTCACGACTTTACATTTTTTGCCACTTAACAGTATGTCTGGAGAGTCTTCTTTTCTTGCCGTGTTGTTGAACGTCTTCATGATATTTGATGTAATAATTCAGAGAGAATTAACGTAATAACGTATGAGGAATATGTACCCTTCTTGATGCCAGAAAAATTTTGCGCCAGTGAAAGTTCAACAAATAGGCGACTGTTACAACACTATTGTTTGTAGCACATGAAAAGTTTGCGTTTGGAGTAAGGAACTGTTGTACTCCTATCATGACCAATTGGTTCCAAAATTACCAAAGATTCAGTGAAGTCAATCTCCAGAATGGAGGATGTCACGTTTATTTAAATAATAATCTCTCGGTGGTATCCATACCTATACACAAGCCACCATCAGTTTTGTAAAAATGGCCACTGGTGGGCGAGGGACGAAAATGTAGCTTTTTCTTATAAATAAAAAAAAATAAGTAAATGAGAAATCATCAAGAGTTGGAATAATTAGGTGATTTTTTTTCCTCTTCAGGTGACATCTATAATAATCAATATATACATTTCTGTGTTATTCTTCTGGATTTTAAGTCTGATCAGTACTATTACCCAACAGCATGCCACACACCTTTCTAGCACCTATCAAACATATTGGTTGGTGGTAATTATTTGGCAGATAACTATTATATGTTGTATGTTTTTTGTGCCATTGATTTAATTACAGGCAGTGCATTCGCACTAATGATACACCTTTACCCTCCATAAAATTCAAGATTAAAATTACTGTTTTACTGAGTCAGCTAATACATATTCGAACAACACATGCATTGCTTTGCATTTAGCCTGTGTAGGGTTTATTTATATGAAGCCACACTGCGTAAAGTGAGGAGGGGTATGCAGGGTTTGGGAAACATACGACGCCTTTCTCATTTAANAAGAGGTCAACAAAACTAATTTAGTTACATTCTTGCTTTCCCCAGAATACGTCTGGTCGTAGTCCTTCTTATTTATCCAATTCAAACACTACAGCACGATGTTTATATTTAAACCTCCATTTTTGACCCAGAGTTCAGTCAACATAATTAGTATAATTTCAATAATTATGGATTGTGGTATACTTTTATGGAGTCTTTGATGATGATGAATTCAGAAAACCTGATGGGTTTTATAACTGTTTGGTATTTTTGTGGTTTTGATATTGCTAGTTTACTTTTGTCCGACTTAAGAGTCCCTTAATACGACCACTTTACAGTGCTACTCGGAAGCGNTGCTAACCTAACCTAAAACATCCCCAATTATCAGGTGTATTACTATAAAAGACTTATTAACATTTTCTATTAAAAAAAGATTTTCAATTGTCTTCAGACATTATTATATTTTACTGAAATAGTTGACGTAGGCCTTTTTATGTATTGACTGAAGATAAATTAAGTTTCGTTTGCAGATAATAAGTTGGACTAGTATTATTTTTATCGAAATAACATGTAGCGGGGATTCCGACACCTGGTGGGTCATTCCAGAACGAAGAACAATGCTTATGGTGACTAATAAAGGTGAATGAGCAATCACAAACACGGAATTCGAACCCACACCCCTCGATGTTAGAGCAGGGTACAACAGTCACTAGACTAGACAGGTTAGCTAAAGGAAAATTAATNAAATGTACAAGTTGTTTTCGAACTTGTGTACCTATATTTTCTAAACTCGATATCGATATTTTGAAAATATCAATTGATCGATATTGAAAAAATATCGACGTCAATATTGGTATATCAAAATATCGCACACCCCTACATACAGGCAATAGGCATGGTCAAGTCAAAGAGACAACAAAACACCACAGAAGACAGAAAGAGATCAGATAAAAACCAGGTCATTCTTGCTAATTTCAACAAATTCATTAACTGAATAAAATGATTTGTCCAACAACCACTTTTACAAAATACTGTTGATACAGTTACTGACTCTTTAGGAAGTAAAATGAAATATTTATTGCCCATTAAATCAATGTTCTTATAATTAGACTAGTGTGGAAGTCAGAATGTCTAACTTACAAGTATAATGAATTTCATAAAGATGTACATCTCTTCTGATTTTGTGATCACTCAGATTTTTCAACATTAAACATAATAAATTATACAAGTACAGGCCAGGAAATATCATTGAACAGTTGCTCACAAATTGTTCTCTACAATAGTCATTAAATTCCAAACCAAAAATTTACCTAACAACTTGTGTGCCACAAATATACTAATTTCACTAAAAATATGAATAATATGCCTTAAATAGTGCACTTAAAGGAATAAGTTTCCTAAGTTTTCTTATTAGAAAAATAGTTTGAGCCAATTTGGTCATAACCACCTGTACATGGGCAAACCATTCCAATTTAGGGTCCAAATAGAATCCCAAAACTTTAGTATGATTTTTATTAACAACATCGTCCTCAGAAGGAGCCTATCAATCGGCAGCGTCTCTGAGAAGCGCTGCTAAGTGGCTTCGTCTGAAGGGGCCCTAATTACATTCAAATAATTCATACTAGTTCAAGTTTTATTGTATTGTAATCTAACCTAAGGTAGCTATAAGTTTGTCAATTCGAACGACGCAGTTCAAAACTTGTGAAGAATTTGTGTTCACCAATTCTGATTGCAACTACCCCACTTATGTGCACTGTTTTAGATTAATATTTAGTCTAAAAAATTGTTATTTTGCTAGTTTAAAGTAATTCTAGAGAGCTTTCTATGTTAAAACTTCCAATGATTTAATTGGTTCTGTAATTTTCTCGTTTTAGCATTTGTGATCTACAATTTCCTCAGTCTTTGCTATGAGTACCTGGGTGGAGAAGGCAACATTATGAGTGAGATACGGGGGAAGCCCATTAGGTAAGTAATGTTTGAAGAATTTGTGGTATTCCATTGTAGTGCTGCAGTTGTCTTATTTATTTTTTGAAACCTGGCTTAGGCAAAGTATTAAAAACAAATTGTGGTATCCTATATACTGTGCCAAACGTCACAAAGATAAACTATGACTTTGTATTCTGCCATAGATAGATTTCCTTCTGATGTACTGGTCTGATTTCAATTTATACATTTTCAGTGTTGCCATGTTTGTGTATATTTACTGTACGTATATTAATTCCAAAGTTATACCTGGACCTGTATTTCATTATCAGAAAGGTTAAGAAAGAAAATAACAGTCCACTGAAATTTTTGTGACACTATAGAGAACATGATGTTACTTGTGTAGATTCTGATATAGATGGAGGATATTTGATACCTGCTGCTGAAGTGAAGGATTTATAAGGGTAGTACATAGTTTTTCTCTTTTCTGACATTCTAAAAATGCTACACTACCGTTTGTTGACAGTGGTACACACCTTAGACGTGCACTCTTTAGTGGTGTATCACTGTCAACAAACGGTAGTGTAATAACAGTTTTGAAAGATGTATTACTTATTTTATACATTCGTTGAAAGGGGTTGGAACTGATGACAAAGGAAGTATCCGGTATTTTCGTATCACTTCGTGTTAAAATTACTTATACAATTCTTAGCTAAAGCTTGCACATGTATTGTAATGCAAATACAAAGCTGTGTACACTTGAACTCCGTAATTTATCATAATCTAGGCATGAAATAGGGTAATAGTATTACCTTTGTATACAAGTTTAGTCNCTGAGCTGAACATAATTCATATCATGCCACACAATAATTGTGTAGAGCAATCATAAAGTGAAGTGCAAAAGTACTAGAGTGCTTGCAGTAAATTTACAGGAAAGGGTCAGATGGAGAGTAAGAGTGTGGCAGCCAGTTTAAACACAAGTTTTGTGTTGGTGTTGTTTCCAAGATGCATTAAGGGCTTTGATCCAATAGACATATCAGTTCCTGTTGTATAGAATTATATATTAGACGAGTTTCTATGACATAACTTGAACGTGCCTCAAAACTAATGCGGGTGTTGTATTTCTGAAAAAACATTCAGTTCGCTTCTGTTTCTTCACCATGTCATGCTTGGCTAACCCTCACCATTGTTGTGTTCATCTAATACTGTAGGTGAGATTTTGTTAGAAGGAATGTTGCTGGCATTTATGGCAATTCCATTTATTGCAAGAGGCAAAACTGCCCTTCCCCATACTNTCTAGTTTACGGGTAGTATGGTGATGGTCTGGTTTCCATCCTGATGGATAACTTTTTGAATTCGGTGCATTGATTACACAAATATTTTGCAGTAATCGGCACCAATGTTTCCAGTGTTTGGTGGATAATAACAGCTTCGTTTCCTTTCGCATTTCCCTAGCTGTAGACCATCTATGTTCATACTTTCTCAATTGGGTTTAAATCGGGATGTTTTGGTGGCTAGAGCTCAACCTCCAGGTGCCCTATTTCGCCATTATGTCATAACCAGAGTCGTATTGTGAAACTTGAAAAGCCCATCTCTCGGCTAATTCTGGAAATGGAGCAGCCGTCGTCTAAGAGAGTCACAAGGTTACAACGATCATACGGATTTTTTTTTTCGACATCCTAAAAATATACAACTGTTAATAGCCAAAAACCTTTGCGGAATTTCGTTTGTTGGAGTTCCACTTCATGTGGCAAAGGTCGAGCTGCCTGACGGCAACGATCACGTGATTTTCATATTCCTCCGGTTATGCCAAATTACCATTCGAAGGTCGCAACATTTTCTTCAGTTTGGCTAGAATTACTCCCAGATTAGATCTTAACACTTCCAGAAAACTCGAAAGTGATGAGGCAAATTTATGGTCAAAATGAATCAAATGTTGTGTGCGATCTTCCAATGATACTGCAACATTTAACCCGGAAGTATGTAAACAGCATCGGAAAACGTATAGTAACCACTCCATTTACATGGCCGTGGCCGTTACGCAAGAGCGATCTTAACTGTGTAAGTGAAGCTTCAGGAAATGATATTCTACGGAAGCTTTTGGGCTAATATGTGCTGTATATTTTTAGGATGGCGGTTATTTCAGGNATGTAGATAGATAGAAAGGAACGGATTTGAGCACAAACGATTGACAGTGTCAAAAATGTCGTTTTCAAGGATATCTCTGGAATGGAAAGAGCACAAATGTCGGGATTTTCGGCACAAACGAATGGCATTTACAGAATACAAATATTAAGAGTGGGGGGGCCAATTTAACAGACGTATCTATTTTGGTAGCAGCTAGAATTATCCACCTACCAACACTGTAGAAGTCAAGCAGGAACCAAATCATGTTAACATCAGGAACAGTAGCCAGACAAATTGTGTTACATTAGGAATGATAAGAGCTAGTCTTCACATTTTGTAATAGCCTGTCATTGGCTTTGATTGTCTGCTGAAGTTTTTTTTTTTTTTGTAATGTTTGGTGGTAGTATAACAGCTTAATCATAATCAGATACATGTCCAGTCAGTTAATCCAGTTCTGAATTGATGGACAGCCCTAACTGTTAATTGTGACCTGGTCAGACCTTTGCTAATCTTAAGAAGCTGCTTCTAAGATACCAATTATAATTACTATGAGTGCTTCATACTGTAAAGATGCAAGCTACTACAGTAACTTTATAGAACTTGTTTGACTTCCAGGTTTCTGAGTGGAAACAGTTATCTGAGAATGTACAGTTATGAATTGATATTTGCAAAGAAAGATTTTTCTAATTTTACTGATTTAAGCATTTCTGTTTTGAAAATAATTTTTAGATGTGGTTCTGCTAAAATGTTAGCCTGAACTTTTTGCTCAGAGGTGGTGAAGTTATTCATAAGGCCAATGGGAATATGGAGATGCTAGGGCATTTTCAAGGTATTATGTTGATGCTTCAGACATGCTTAGTATGTTTACCTTTATCGTACAGCAACAAATAGGTCAGTTAACGTGACCTCATTAGTTGTGGTCTTTCAGAAACCTCACGGTACAATATAAGAAAGTCATTGTATTAGTAGCTTCATATATCTCTAATCTTTTGATTGAGTTTCGTCCTAGTATCTTTCATCTCAGTTTTGGCAGTGGATTCCAAGCTTTCTCAGTTACATTAATTTCAGAAAAATGGTTTATGTTACTTTACCTGTTATCTTCTCAAGAGAAGCTAGTGTTCCTCAAAATGCATTGCTGTCAGCAACTCTCTTGTCTTCAGATTAAGCCCATTAATTTGTTAGCAAGCTTTACTGGGCCATTAATTTCGGCCCAAACCCCAAATCAACGTTTTGGCAACAGTTTTGGTAAATACAAATGTTACAAAGAGCTGAATTAACTATTATGCTGAATTGTTCTCCAACCTTCCTGTCACTTTCTCACGAAAATGTATCAGTACAACTGACCATTGTCCATGAAACCCTGGCCAGAATGAGTGATAACTTCAGACCACAGTGGAAATTCCAGTTCATAACTACCCAGTCTATAGTGAAACGTAAAGTCTAAAGCCGGTCCCGGTAGCCTAGTGGTTAGCCACTTGGCCTTGCACGCCGGAGG
>KZ883352.1:25374-35786 GCA_003456935.1 Machilis hrabei
CTCCTTGCGTAGGCCTGTAAACCGGAAGTTGAATGCTGGGTAACCAGTTATTGGGACTCCGTAGCCGACTCCGTCACTGTTGTAGATTGGGCATAACTTTAAGTACGATGCGCGAACGGAAGATGTTAACCGATTTAATTTTTTTTATGCCGTTTTTCTTCTTATTACAATAGGCAACTTTTCCGCACTAAAGCGTTCCGAAAAACAAATACTTATCTTTTTCGACCCACCCTAATCTACAGTAGGCATGCCTAAATGGTCAAGTTGCAGCAAGAACGCCTTTGTTAAGGCATGGAAACCAAAGCAAGAGACTCCGATGGACGATGGCACTTAAAGGAAGGACACTGGGCAATGGAAAAGGGGTCTATGGTACAACAAGTCAACGTTTGAAATCTTTCGATCTACGAGTTGGGCTTTTGTACGCCACAAACTGGGTGAACGTTTCAAGCAGGAATATGTATTGCTGCCAGTAAAAAATGGTAGGGGCAGTGTACTTGTGTGGGGATGTTTAGCTGGAAGTAGAACAGGTGACATCTACAAAGTGGAGGGTGTTTTTGAACCAACATGAGTACCACATCATACTGGTAAACCATGCTGTGTCCTCTGGTCATCGACTGGTTTGTAATAACTGTGTTCCAACAAGACAATGACCCGAAATACACGTTCCGACTATGCAAAAATTACCTGCAATGAAAGTGAAGTTCAGATCATGGAATGGACCCCACAGTTTACCTACCCATCTGTGCACATTAAATATGACCTTAAAACTTTGTGCATATTTTTTTAATGTAGTATGTCTGAATACACTACTATTGCAATATTTTTTTGGAATGTGTTAGAAAGATTAAGAAACCTGCACGGGGTTGACCCCAGATATAGCCCATATTAGATATGACCTCAAACTTGATGTACATTTTTTTTAAACTACCATGTGTGATTGAAGTATTTTTGCATCACAGGGTAGGCTAGTGTCAATCTGGCCCCACACAACTTAATGTCAAATTCCTTAAATTATTTTGCTGCAAATTTTTTTAAACTTAGTGCATATGAATGAATTATTGTTTTGGATAGATTAGGAAAGTCATGCATCACTGGGCAAGCTAGACCCCAAATATAACTCATAGTAAATACGACCTTAAACTTGGTGCTCAATTTTTCTTAAATTAGTGTCTAACTCTAATGTACTTTTTACTGTTAAAGAAGTAATCCACTCTTAGCTTGTCTGTAATTTCCTTCCTGTTCTGTTTAGGAGAGATGCATTCTTTATACAAATGGGTATTACATCACAGTTTGGCAAGCAGAACTTAACAGTCAGTTCTCCATAACATGAAAAGGACAGACATTTCAGTTATAAATCTTCAAATGTCTTGTGCTCGGTGATCATCATGCGTGTATTTGACAGTTACCACATTTTGAAAAAGACCGCAGAATGCCGATGATGATTACAGAGGAGTTATTTCAATGTCAACTCAAGAGGCCCTTCGAAAATATTACGTATATGTTGTGTACATCTCGAAGAAAAATTATGTTTTTGAAAGTTTAAGAAATAATTACATTACAACCCACACCCAAACAGATACAGTTAGAAGAATTTGTGAGCAGTGTGGATGAGCAGCTAAATTACTACCCATAGAATTTAGAAATAATTTCAAACAGGAAGCAAAAATCTTACTAAGGAACAAAACAAAGTATTGAAATCAAATTACAACAATAGAGATGGTATAACCTTGAGGTATCTCCAAAAGAAAACATAAGGGAAAATCGTTATTTCTAAAGAAAGTAGACAAAGGTAATGTAATAGTAGTTCAAGATAAAAAAGCATATGAAAACAAAATGACCGAAATTCTAAAAGGAAATACAAAAAAAAAGTTAAAACAGACAATCTGAACATACTAGCCAAGAAATCCAAAGATTTCATTCAAAAATCTTTCATTATTGAAGAAATTAAAAAAAAGACCTGATAGTTCACGACCCGTTAACACCAAAAATATATGGCTTACCAAAAATACACACAACAGTCTTCTTCCCATTGTAGCCGCAACAAAATCTCCAGTTCAAAAACTTGCTCGTTCTTTAGCCAAACAAATAAACATCTACATTGAACTCCATAGAATTAATAGAAAATTAAAGAACATTCAACTGGAAACAAATGACCGCCTATGTAGTTGTGACGTAACACTCTGTTCACGAATGTACGAAGAGAAAAAGCTTTTGATGCACTAAAAACCAGACCTTTAGTTGGTGGTCTCGAAGCAATCCAATATGTGGAGGACGTTTCCAAAATTAATTTAGGGGGAATTAAACCCAGGCATGTTGACCGTAAGGAAGTGGTACAACACGCAAGTATAGACAACCTAGAAAGATGCCATGTTATATTATTGAGAAAATATTTATCAGTCTCTCCAGCTGAAGGTGTTGAATTTTGTTATTTAACTCCAATTTCTGCATTTAATGAAATTTCCATGTCGTATTCTCGTGTTGCAGTAGGACATAACACACTTCAGAGAGTAAGTTATTTATTTTTATTTTGTAATGAAAGTATTTTTGTAACTACAGTATCATTACTATTTATTAGGCCGTTAAAGATACATGTGAAAAAGCAATCACTTACTACGAACTACTATGGTTAGTCGCCTTGCCAAAGCGGGCGTGTCTGATGGCGTCATTATGAATTGATCAGGGCATCGCAGCTTACATGGTCAGTGTAGTAATTGACAAGTCATATGCAGTGTTATTTACTAATAGAGCTTTATGTTATTTTTACTGTAGGTGTGAATTCGTACAAACGTGATGATCCATATACATTAATAGAAACCAGTGCAATTTAATAATGGTGTAAATGGTGGGATGGCTAAACAGATTTTGTAACGGCTGGTTATTTTAAGATTTTACGATGGCTTAAAAAAGGCTTGACAAATAAGCAAATCTGTAGGTTTCGCAGGGCGTAGGTTGAAATAACATTAATAGTTGTTGTGTTATAAACAGTATTTGAATGTATGAAAGACTGATTGAAAAGATTTTGAAAAAAATCAAAGAGTAACATCTACAGATCTGGCTGAAAGTAAAACTAAACTATTGACTATACAAAACAAGTTAAACTCTTATTTGAAAGAGGAAGCTATCTTTTCAAACGAAGGTTTAATATGTTATTGTCATACCACAAGTTAACTGAGTTATAAGTAACAAAATGAAAATCAATAACTGCCGAGTTATAAGTAACAAAATGAAAATCAATAAAACTTATCATTCGGGACCGTACTTCACAACTATGGTTCTATTGAAAGGGTGAATACAGAATACCAGATATGAAATTCCCTGACTTTTCCCGGTTTTCCAGGCTATAAATAGTATTTTTCACTGACACACATTGTATGTAATGTTGGTATGTAGGCCACTTCAGGGATTCTTTACTATGCTGCTGCACTGTCAAGTACTTGTGCATTAATCTATATCTCTCACCATTGTTAGACAACAATTTAATTAAAGGTTATGAAACATTTTGTAAAAAAATCATGAAATGCATTTATTTATATATAACGTAGCCTAAAACACTATGGGTCATTTTCAATTAAAGCACAATTGTGTCCTATCGGCAATAGCGGATATAAGGGTATGAGTAGAAAAAAGGTAGGCGATTCATATTGTCATGAGTTTTTTTTTTCAGTTGTTTAGGCAACTTTTGTGATTTTATGCCTTTCTGTTGTTTTGTCCCTATATTTGAGATTTGTAGTCACATTTCCTTAGTAGTAGACAACCCGCTCGGCAGACGCGACCAAATCATATTAAACAATATTAATAAGTGCATTTTGAAGGGTATATAATGCTGAAGTTCGGAAAGGAATAAGATCAGTCTTCTACACTCTGTAAGTTAACGTGTATTTCATTGTTTCTTGCTATTATTTGCTGTTTGTTATTGTGTAAATTTAGTGAAATTCAATTAGTTTTTTTTTTTTTTTTTTTTTTAAGATAAGCAACTCACGAAAGCACCTTGAGTGCCAAAAGTAAACATAGAAATAGTAAGAAAACGAGTGTTTATGAGCCTGTTAGAGCTTGTATGTCTGTTGTAATGATTATATTATGCAGCTCGACCACAAGACGAAGCAGATGAAAGAGAATGTCTCGTGCTAAATCTGATTACCACAGAGACAACGTCAACGATTCAACAAATGCAGAAAGCGAGATGACTACAGCTGGACCACAAGATGAAGCCAAAGTAGATCTAAGAGCATGTCTTGTGCTAAAAATATTCTAAATCTGACTTCCACAGGAGACAACGTAAAAGATCTAGCAAACGAAAAAAGCGAGAGGACTAAAGCTCGACCAAAAGACAAAGCAGAAGTAGATCTAAGAGCATGTCTCGTGCTAAATATATTCCTGGTCTAATATCTGGTGCGAGCATTGACCAAAACGAGGCCGAAAACAAAAGACAGAGAGGAACGTGAAAAGCGAGAAATGAACACATCAGAAATAAACTCTTATACACACCAAAAATCCCTCAAGCAACAAGATACAAATGAAAATTGTCATTCAAGTTCTTCGAGCAGGAGACTAGGTCAAACTATATGACTGAAGCTGGACCACAAGACGAAACCGAAGCAGATCTAAGAACATGTCTCGTGCTAAATTTGAATACCACATGAGACAATGTCATAGATTCAGCAAACACAGAAAGCAAGACGAATAGAGCTGGACCACAAGATGAAGCCAAAGTAGATCTAAGAGTATGTCCTGTATTAAAAATGTTATAAATCTGACTTCCACAGGAGACAACGTCAAAGATCCAGCAAATGAAAAAAGCGAGAGCCCTAAAGCTCGACTAAAAGACAAAACCAAAGTAAATCTAAGAGCATGTCTCGTGCTAAATATGTTCCTGGTCCAATATTAGGTGCAAGCATTCACCAAATTTAGGCAGAAAACAAGAGACAGAGAGGAACGTGAAAAGTGAGAAATGAACACATCTGAAATAAACTCTTATGCACACCAAGCATCCCCACAGACACAAGTCACATATGAATCCTGTCATTCAAGTTCTTCGAGCAGGAGACTAGGTCAAACTAGAAAGCTAGATGACTGCAGCTAGACCACAAGACGAGACCGAAGCAGATGCAAGAGCATGTCTCGTGCTAAATTTGAATACCACATAGAGACAACGTCTATGATCCAACAAATGCAGAAAGCGAGATGACTACAGTTGGACCACAAGATGAAGCCGAAGTAGATCTAAGAGCATGGCTCGTGCTAAATATGTTCCTGGTCTAATATCTGCTGTGTGCATTGATCAAAATGAGGCCAAAAACAGAAGAGAGAGCGGAACGTGAAAAGCGAGAAATAAACACATCTGAAATAAATTCTTATGCACACCAAACATCCCCACAGACACAAGTCACATATGAATCCTGTCATTCAAGTTCTTCGAGCAAGAGACTAGATAGATTTATTGAAACTATGAACAATACAGTACAACACATTTACAATGTCCGAGCAGGAGACTAGGTCAAACTAAAAAGCTAGATGACTGCAGCTGGACCACAAGACGAAACCGAAGCAGATCTAAGAGCATGTCTCGTGCTAAATTTGAATACCACATGACACAACGTCAAAGATCCAGCAAACACAGCAAGCGAGATGACTACAGTTGGACCACAAGATGAAGCCAAAGTAGATATAAGAGCATGTCTTGTGCTAAAAATGTTCTAAATCTGACTTCCACAGGAGACGTCAAAGATCCAGCANTCTAAATCTGACTTCCACAGGAGACGTCAAAGATCCAGCAAACGCAGCAAGCGAGATGACTACAGTTGGACCACAAGGTGAAGCCAAAGTAGATATAAGAGCATGTCTTGTGCTAAAAATGTTCTAAATCTGACTTCCACAGGAGACGTCAAAGATCCAGCAAACGAAAAAAGCAAGAGGACTAAAGCTCGACCTAAAACAAAGCCGAAGAAGATCTAAGAGCATGTCTCGTGCTAAATATGTTCCTGGTCTAAAGCAAGATGACTGCAGCTGGACCACAAGATGAAACCGAAGGAGATGTAAGAGAATGTCTCGTGCTAAATTTGAATACCACATGAGACAACGTCAACGATTCAGCAAACACAGAAGCGAGATGACTAAAGCTGGAACACAAGATTAAGCCAAAGCAGATCTAAGAGCATGTCTTGTGCTAAAAAATTCTAAATCTGGTTTCCACAGGAGACAACGTCAAAGATCCAGCAAACGAAAAAAGCGAGAAGACTAAAGCTCGAACAAAAGACAAAGTTAAAGTAGATCTATGAGCATGTCTCGTGCTAAATATGTTCCTGCTCAAATATCTGGTGCGAGCATTGACCAAAATGAGGCCAAAAACAGAAGACAGAAAGGAACGTGAAAAGCGAGAAATGAACACATCTGAAATAAATTCTTATGCACACCAAACATCTCCACAGCAACAAAACACATATGAATCCTGTCATTCAAGTTCTTCGAGCAGGAGACTAGGTCAAACTAGAAAGCTAGATGACTGCAGCTGGACCACAAGACAAAACCGAAGCAGATGTAAGAGCATGTCTCATGCTAAATTTGAATACCACATCAGACAACGTCAAAGATCCAGCAAATGCAGAAAGTGAAATGACTACAGCTGGATCACAAGACGAAACCGAAGCAGATCTAAGAGCATGTCTCGTGCTTAATTTGAATACCACAGCAGACGTCAAATATCCAGCAAACGAAGAAAGCGAGACGATTACACCTGGACCACAAGACATAACCAAAAATAATCTAAGAGTAATACCAACAGATCTGTCTGAAAGTAAAAGTAAACTTTTGACTAAACGAAACAAGTAGAAACTCTAATTTTAAAGAGGACACTATCTTTTCAAATGAAGGTTTAATGTGGTATTTTCACTCCACAAGTTAACTGCGAGTTATAAGTAACAAAATGAAAATCTATAAAACTTGTGATTCGGGACCCTACTACACGCCTTCTTCACTCTGGTTCTAATGTTCTGAGAGTTCGCTCAAGCGTCATTTATATCGTCACATAGTCTTCTTTAAATAAACCCAAATACATTTTCCTCCTCTGAAGCATGGCAATCAGGCTCCAAGGCAAAATGCCAAAAGTAGGTATTTTTCACTAATTTTTCAATTCTTCCAAAACTATTTATATCTGTACCATGAGTCCATGAAGTTAAGAAATGGTGGGAGTATGCAGTGTCAGGTGAGGTTTGATTTTTTAACTCCATTTATTCAGTGTAAAAGAAATTAAACATTGAACGTTACGTTGTTGGAGAGTGTATGGTGGATCCATGGTTGGAATTTCAAGATCTAAATGGGCCAGCACATATATGGCCACCTTTTATAAGGAGAACATTTTGGGAATCCAATTTTAATTATCGTTGCCTTATAATTGTTGTGAAGTCTGCGTTAGTAAATGCTTGTGGGGAACAATTTTTACATGAAGTGTTGCAGTTTACGTTGAAGCAGAATTACACTTCTGATAGGAGGCAGCAGGTATCAGCGAGGTTTAAGTACTTTAATGATTGTGTATGGGGTCATGAAACAAGAAACCGAGCATTTTCTTTTAGCACTTTTTACATCAGAGTGGTAACATTAAATATGGACTTCAGGAATTCTCCTAATTTCAGTCGTTACGAGAGTGTTTTAGTTATTATTTTATACACATTATTTTATAGTATTGCTGTGGGTATTGCATTTAAATTACTTGTACTTTCAAAGTTTAATTTGTTTTACAAAATGGTAAACATTGCTGTACTCCAGATATGGGCACTTTTGGTCATCGTTCCGTTCCGTTACTCACTGCCATATTTTAGNGGTTGTTACGGAACGCAATGGCGTTACAAGAGAAAATGAAACGGAATGCGCCCATCCTCTAGCTCAATTCATGGTATTTTGTAACTTTTCATTGTATTTATAAATTGGCAATCATGGCTGTACTGGTGACATTTTGCTTGAATTTGGTTTATTGGACACTTTTTTTTGTGATTGTTTTTTTAACATTATTTTCTATCCAAATATGGTGGTAAAAATCCTTTGGGGAATTGGTTTGTTGGGTGCTTTTATTTTTTAATAATTTTTTTGTTTTAACATCACTATCTATTCAAAATGATGCCCTGAATCCAAATATGTTAGTAAAAATACTTAAATACCAATATTAGATGAACTATGACCAACATATTAATGGAACATCCTGGAGTGAATAGGGGTGCTGGGTGGGGTATATTAAAAAAAATGGATTAAATGAGCACAAATTAGTTAAATACTTACAACCTGCTTAGATACACATATAAAAGCATTGCTACACTTACTCAATATATTTTCTAGCTTTTTTTTTACATTTTCATTTCAATTTGAAACTACTAAGCATTGCTGTACTGGTTCAATTTATGTACATAGTGCTCTTTCAATGCAACGTTGATTTTTCAGGGTGTGTTTACTCTTGTCTTTTCCCTATTGTTTCATTAAAATACATCACCTCCAATGAGTGACCTGTTTAGCTGTTTCTGCTGAATGGTTCAGCAAAATCCTGTTCAGCAGAGTATTAATAGCCTTCTTTCAAAGTTGCATTCTAGTAAAAGTACACTATGTTCGGTCAGCTTGATCAAGTTAGATAAATTGATCCAGTACAGCATTGTTTTATGTACTGAAATTACCAGTTTAGAAGAAGCAATACATAAATTGAACCAATACAGCACTGTGTTGGAGGCTTACAATTTTAATTTAAACAAAATAATCAATTTAAAGACAATATTTAATTACAATAATATTACTCTAAGCAACCAACACAGTGCTGTACTGGTTCAATTTATGTAGGACATCTTTTAAACTGATAATTATTACTTTCAGTACTTAAAACGGTGCTGTACTGGATCAATTTATCTAACTTGATTAAGTTCAACAAACATAGGCCTAGTGTACTTTAACTACACTGACAGAAAATGAAACCCCAACACCAAAAAGGAGTTACGCTAGGTGAATGAAACTTGGTCAGCATATTCATCTACATGATGTATGACAATGAAACACGTTACAAGGTCACAACTCGCAGTATACAAACGCAGCGTACTGGCGCTAGGCAAATTAATTTTCCAGTAGTCACATGTTCAGCTGCATATAAAGCGTTGACATCGCTGTGAGAGGTTATTGTAGCATGTGCTACGAATGTACAGAATACCACAAAGGCGAAGATGACGGAAATATGGGCATTAAACCCAATTTGAACGAGGCCATGTGGTAGGCCTTCAAGAGGGTGAATTTTCATTTCGTGACATAGCGATAAGAATGGGTCGAGACGTGTCTACGGTACACAACTGTTGGCAGCAATGGTCCCAGGAAGGCACCGCTACCAGAAGACCGGGGGACGGACTCTCCCAGTCCACTGGAGAGCGAGAGGATCGACGTATTCGCAGGATGGCTGTGGTGGATCGGAGGGAGTCTGCAGCGGAGATTAGAGCAGCTGTGAATCCCGGCGTCACAACAAGAACTGTGGTGAATCGTTTACTGGAGAGTGGACTCATCTCTAGGTGTCCTGTGTCGTGTTTGCCGCTCACTCCTTACCACCGTCAAATGCGTCTTCAGTGGTGTCGTGCTAGAGCCCATTGGAGGGCAGAATGGAACTCTGTGGTATTCACGGACGAGCCGTTTCTGCCTTGGTACCAATGATGGACGTATACGAGTCAGAAGGAGGCATGATGAACGTCTGTTGCTAAGCTGCATCCGTCGTTGACATACCGGTCCCACCCCAGGCATTATGGTATGGGGAGGAGTTTCGAATGATAGCCGGACACCCCTTGTTGTTAACCCGAACACTAAGACGGCAAACATTTACATCAGAATGGTGATTGGACCCGTTTTACTGCCATTCATGAATTGTATTCAGGGGGTCTGTTTCAACACGATAACGCTCGCCCCATACCGCAGCTACAACCCGACATGCCCTTCAAGGTGTAAACATGTTACCCTGGCCGGCAAGATCACCAGATCTCTCGCCCATCGAACATGTGTGGGAGATGATTGGACGCCGGCTCAGGGCACATCCGCAACCAGCAATGACCATTCCTGATCTGACCGTCCAGGTAGAACAAGCTTGGAACACCATCCCACAAGATTACATCCGACACCTCTACGATCGGATGCATGCGCATGTGCATGCCTGCATTCAATGTGGCGGTGACTACAGTGGTTACTAAGGAAGACTACTTTCACCTTTAAAATGACACTGTGCGCAGAGCATGTGTGTTGTAAACTTGTAAATCGAATCATTGCAATACATCGTGTAGACGAATATGCTGTCTAAGTTTCATTCACCTAGCGTAACTCCTTTTTGGTGTTGGGATTTCATTTTCCTCAGTGTACTATTTGTGTTTTATTGTTTAAGGGTCAGTTTTAGTATCTCAATGTTCAAACTGGTATAG